>BQKZ01000153.1:74888-111276 GCA_036244855.1 Temnopleurus reevesii | reverse complement strand
AGAGGGAATGGCGAATATATCCCCCATCCATTCATTTACTAATCATATTACCCACTTTGAATCTTCTCGTGAATGATGTACACGTATTTGCCTTAGCGTTTCTCATTTTGTAGATATGATTCTCCCTACAGTAGGCGTATGTGCGTGTGGGAGAAGGTGTTCAGATAGCAGCTAGAGGAAATGACAAATACATCCCCCGTCCATTCATTTACTTGTCATATTAGCCAATTTGAATCTTCTCGGAAACGATGTCCATGAATGTGCCTCAGTGTTTCTCATTTTGCATTTGGCATGTGTCTGTATGTGTGTGTATGGGGGAGGGGGTGGGGGTGTTCAGAAAGCAGTTAGAGGGAATGACAAATATATCCCCCATCCATTGTCATATTAGCCACTTTAAATCTTCTCGGGTTTTGCGTTTGGTGACAATTATACCCCTTCGCCCCGCCCATTACGAAATATGAACCCCTAATTGAAGACGTTTCCTAAGCCCCTTTGGCGACTTCATGAATTTGATATGAGCTTGCAAGTTTGAACGAAAATGGGGACGCTTTAGCTGAACTTTTCTTCATGCTCCAGAGCTTATCTCTCTAATAGTCAAAAGTGACTATAATTATGAGCGAGATTTGTCTAACTTTAAAGGTGTATTTAAAGCAAAGAGGATACGAGTTTTATAATATTTTTTGACCTGTCTTGTTTAGACTAGTTGTTTGGCCTGAATAGTCACCAAATGTCTAAATAGTTACAAAATATATCAGATTGTTGCTGGATTTATTGTGTAAAAGTGATGCAATTTATGTATTATGTTGAAAAACCAAAAACATGTAATAGTAAGTGATTTAAAAGATAATGTTTTTTTTCTCATTTCCTTTTTTACTGATGTGACGTCACAACTGTAGTATGTTCTGTGTTCTAATTATTATTTTTGTTTACTCTGTACAAATATATCTAATATATATAATATTTCCGATCGAGATGAAAAGCCCTCTTAATACACAACAATTATTTCAAACGTTGGTTCAAAGAGAATTCTAAAAGGTCATTTGAATAAATTCTATTGCACCGCTTGTTCTCCAATTCAATCAATCAATCACATTTCTCATATATTATGCAAACATAATACACATACGTTTCCGATATAAACTTATTCAATAAGCATACTAAAGTGGATAAATTAATTGATTCGGGAAATCTCTTTCAGCTGGACCTTTATGAATTAAATCTCAGACAAATAAATTATTCAAAGATAACCAACCATTTTTTTTGCTTCGCGGCAAATCTTGTATTTCGCCGCTCACATAATATGTATTAAAATTTGACCTTGATATGGACTTATAGAGGAGTTATTTTGCAAATTTACTCGAAATTGATAATAGACCAATTTCGTTCTTAGGTTGATAAGATATTTTTATCAAGTACTCTTTTTTTCTAATTTGCTGCAATTCTTTTTCAAATATTAGCTCTAGTACCATACTCTTATCAGCTGCAATATAGGCCTTACGTCAATGATTCAACTATACTATACAATTATAACTACAATTCATTCAAATTGCGTGAGTCGGCTTTGGTATATCAATAGCGATATACAAAGGATCAGTGAGACTGCACAATCGGTTAGTTTATGATTTTTTTCTCTTCTTTTTCTTTTTAGACTTTCTTAGTAATTTCAAGAATTGACCCCAAAATACTAGACAAAATAAAACATTTAAACGGATGGTTTGCAGACATGATAATGCCTATTGCATGATGCGCTCATTAAGCAGCTTAATGTTCCGTATCATTCGTAATATTCCCCATCAACCTAGTTATAAGCAGAATCCCCTTATATTTACATGTTAATGTGGAGGCGTCATGGTGTAGTGCTTCTGACTCTCGCCTTTCAACACGAGGGTCGTAGGTTCGAATCCTACACATGGCGTAAATTTCCTTCAGCAAGAAATGTATCCACATTGTGCTGCACTGAACCCAGGTGAGGTGAATGGGAACCGGTAGGAAGAAATTCCTTGAATGCAGTGAGCGCCGAGTGGTAGCAGTGCTATAGCCGGGTAATAATGCACAGAGCGCTTAGACACTTTTCGTATTAAGCGCTATATAAATGTTGTGTATCATTATTATTCATATACATACTCTTAGAACGTTACCGTTTGGTAGAATACTTTTAGAACGTTAACGTTTTGGCAGAAAATTTTACCCAGCACTGGGCAACATAACGTTACTATACACACATCTATTAGTCAAAATATATTCAACGTATAACTGTGCAGTTCTGTCATGCGTAGGTCATAGATTAACCAGTAGTTGAGTGGAGAGTATTTTGTCAAGTAGTTGGCAAAATTTTTGCCTAACTTTTCTCAACGTGTTTACCGTACTTTTGCGCTTAGAGCGACAGCACATGCAATGTGCCCTGTGAATTTTTCATTTTATATTCTCTTAAAATATCTTAGTCCTAAAATACCAAATATACTACTTAACATTCCATTATTATTAGCAACATGAAAGTACATTCATACTATATCACATCTTTTTAACACACCTTTCAAATCCATGTGAGGGAGAAAGTACAAGCTGTTTAATATCGCCTTTAAAATGGCCATGAAATGATGGTGCATTTTAGTTTCTATATTTGTATTTGGCACTATTAATTCTTCCCCGCTGATTCCATTTTCAAGCAATTACGTTTCAAAACCCGTGGAGAACTAGCACCATGGGAGTAATGAGTTATCACAGAATGGTGAAAGATTGGCAATCTAAATGGATGAAATGCAACGTGATTGTGTCCCTATTAATATGAAAATGGCTCGATTTGTCCCTGATGAATGAATTATGAATGCGAAAGATTTTAATCAGCAACGATAAAGATCTGTTCAATAATTCTCGCGTTATTTTGTAATGAAGGTTCGTTAGATTGACAGTGTTGGTAACGTGATTTTGCATGATCATATATTTTTCATCTTCTTTACTCCATGCATGAAATCAAGTTCATCCTTGGACCGCATTGTATAGGAAACGCGCACGATTAAACATTATACAAAATAATACACCTTTTGCGAATATGTTATCACTGTGCGTTTGTACGGGCGCATGTGTTAGTTTGTTTTTATTCCCGTCATGAAAGGAAATACAACAAATACAACTTGAAATATCCACAATATAATAAAGAAGTAAAGATCATATACAGTCAAACCTGTCTATAGTGGCCACCCCAAGGGAAACAGAAAACGTGGCCACGGTAGACAGGTGGCCTCTATAGACAGGTTCTATAACATGCATTTTCACCTNTCCATCTGTGTATGATGTTAAATTTCCTCAAGAGCGGGAAGCTCTCTGTGAAAAAGACAGTAAAAACATAACAAAATAAATAAACTAAATGTAAATGTTTCGCTCGATTTAGGAACTGGGCGGTGTTTCACCAAATCGTTCTTAAAGTTACGCACGACTTTGAGATCGACTGGTATCAATTCTTGCGCTGAATGCGCGTACTATTATCAATGATTACGCACAAGAACTGATACCAGACGAACGTAAAGTCGTGCGTAAAGTCTTTCTTATCTTAGTGAAACACCTCCCAGGATTAGCATCAATAAGCACTATCAAATGCACTCCAAGCCGATTTGGAGAGTAGCCACTTGTAGTTCCTCTATAACACTCGTTTCTCGCTTCATCCTCAATCGTTCACGCCATGGCGAATGGCACGGGCAATTGCCCCTTGACCCTGGCGAGGTGAGACTGGAGAGGAGAAGGAAAATGGAGAAAGTCCGTCATCAATATTTAAATTGGCAGATTTTGTAGGTCCTGTTGTTAGTGCGGGAAGTGTATCCCGAGGGCAATGGCTTTTCGGAAGGAGAGGGTTTTTGAAAAGGTAAGAGAGCGAGAAATGGATGATGTTGATGGTCAAAGAACGCACTAGAGAAAATGACCATCGAATGGGTTTAACTCATCGCATCAAGATAAAGGCAAACATATCAGGGAGGTGTTTCACCAAGATAAGAAAGACTCTACGCACGACTTTACGTTCGACTGGTATCTCTTCTTGCGCGTAATCATTCATAAATACTATTACGCGCATTCAGCGCAAGAAGGGATACCAGTCGAACGTAAACTCGTGCGTATAAAGTCTTTCTTATCTTGGTGAAACACCTCCCTGTATGTTTATTATTCGGTCTGGAGGGTATTTAACTATACGTGTAGACTCCTGCCTCGATTAAAGGCACCGCAATCAATTTCTACTTCATACTGAATAAATTAGTCCACATTTTAATCGTGCGTAGAACTTCCCTTATATTCGTAGAGATGTCTTTTGTTAGATGGCACGAACGAATATTGAATCTAGCAACCCAACAATCATTTTCCACATACTAATGGACATTGATCAACATATCGATGTTGTGAAGGCTAAAATTTGCCGGAGAGGAGGAAATCACTCAGAATGAATTTATGGATATTCTGGATTTTACTTTGTTTTTGCATTCATATATGATACACACATGTACATGTATTAAGACTTAATTTATTATGTGGAAGTTACGTCATCATACACACTTAAAAATAAAGCTGCAGCAATGCACCTTGGAATATTTAAAGAAATGAAACGCTGCGAACATTTTTGCGTGCAATATTGCTCTTTTTTTATGAAGATTAGAACAAAAAATTGCACTCTGCGTATAAAGTTCAGATGATTGGAATCTGTGCTTTCCAAGATGTGGGATTGCTTGGTTCTAGCTTATCGAAGTGCGCCACGCTCCCATGCATAAACGATGGCCTCTTTAAAATATATCAAACAATGAATCCATAACATGGCACCGTGTCCGCTTGAGGCTATCAAAAGGTACAATATTGCACCCTTTGTGCACTCATTTTGCTGAGTGTTTACGTCAAAAGGGGTACATTATTGCACCTTTTAGCGAGGGTTAACACTATTTGCCCACCCGTTTTTCTTTGTGTGTGATTTCTCATCGATATTACCGGTCAGGAGCTCGACTGAGGCATCTGTTATCTACGTTAGATATGAACCTCTTGATGATACATATATATCATAAACATAAATGCCTACTTATACATTCAGAAAATTGCCGACTAACACACATACATATATTCAGAGACGCATTTGCACACTGTGTTTGCCCGGGATGACAATAATAATAATGATAGTAATGATAATAATAATAATGAAAATAATAATAATAATACACAAAATTTACATAGCACTTAATACGAAGTGTTTCAAATCGCTTTGTGTGTAATTACCCGGCTATAACATGGTTAATATACGGAGCTCACTGCATTCAATGAATTTCTTTCTACCGGTACCCATTCACCTCACGTGGATGGAGTGCAGCACAATGTGGATACATTTCTTGCTGAAGGATATTAGCTTCGTAGTGGGATTCGAACCTACAACCTTCGGCTTGAAAGGTGAGAGTCAGAACCACCACACCATGACGTGAAAGTACGGAGGTTGTGAGGAATGTTGGTTTATCTCATGGTATTATGTCTGTGCGGGCACGTTTGCGTGCATCGTTGCTGTTTAACCATAAAAAGTCCTGGGGTGAATCACCCCTTGACGTTTCGCCCGAGATATGTTTTATGACTTTTTTCTTTCATATATCGCGCAACATTAATTTGACAGACTTACAGACGAATAATATTTAAAATAATGGTTGTAATCTAAAACAATTTTCAATTCAAATATTTGTCATTGCCTCTGATAGGCTAAATCAAAAGAGCAATACACTGGGTACTGATATTTAAAAGATCCATTGAGCTGCAACTGAGACTGATTTGGGAAAAATTTCCTGCTCAAAGTTGAACCAAAAAAATATTTAATCGGTACTGTAACTTACTTTGTGCCAATATCACTATTATGATGTGCAAGAAAATCATTTAACTGTCTCGTAATATTTATGTTATTATTATTCCCATTTAACCAGTATCAGGAGGTGACAAAACCCTGCCTCAAAATTATGACCATTTTTTCCATCAATGATGAACTCGCCGATCAGACTCAGGAAGCTCTATGGTTCCTAAAACACCATTTGTTGACACCGCAATAACACATGCTGCATTCTACCGGTTCAGCTGAACTGTAATTGAATCTCTATCCACATATTCGTTACCATGGTAACGGCATATACTCACAGTGCAGTGAATTTAATGATATAAAGTCTATTGACCAATCCATTTTACATGATTTTTTGTGGTATAGCTTTCGTCAACAGGGGCTGTGTACATGTGATACTATAGGTTCATAACATTTAGGTGTCGTGTGCTCAAATCTTCTCGCTTTGCTTTTGTAAAGGTCGACTCACACCTTTGCGTTTTTAGCCTGCGTCGGCCCAGCGTTAAAGACGTTCCTCGGACGCAGATCATGGACTGACAAAACGTCCGTCTGTCGTCTGATCAGCGTATGCTGTGGGTCCAGGAAGCATTTTTAATTTCTAAAAACGATGGGCCGACGCAGGCTAAATACGCAAAGGTGTGAGTCGGCCTTGGAAAGAGAGTGAGAGAGAGAGAGAGAGAGAGAGAGAGAGAGAGGATGAGATTGTGGGATAGAAACATATAGAAGGGGACAGAGATTGGGAAAGATAGATAGAGAGAGAAAAGTAAAGCGAGAAAGAGGGAGAGAGAGATAGAGAGAGAGACGCGGGGGTGTGACGGTTGAAAGACAGAAATATAGTACGTGATATACGTATATAGTAAATTTAGTAAATATACATACAGTAGAAAGCAGTGTTGTGTGTTCTTGTATAAATTCTACTGTAATCTCCACTTGCACTTTCTTATATAATAAACTCATTTATATTCAGAATAAATATTTTACCCGTCGTTAACAGCTCAATTCCAAATCTTAGACAATTGTACGGCTGCTCCGACTGTTCTTTATGTTTGAAAGCTTCTGAGAGGTATCATTAAACTTTCTTCTAAATTGAAATCGTAAGTCAGTCCTATAACATGTGCGATAAACTTTATGTTTTCAGTGTAGGGAAAATTGATATTACCAAGATATCCAGAGCGGGTGAAAATGTACACAATATCCCAATTTTTCTTTTGGTGGGGAGGAAGTGGGTCGAATACATGCCTTTACGGTTGTTCATTTCAGAGAGCATTATGGGAAGTATCTTTAGTACGGAAGTGATTTCGCGCAGTGTACTCTCTTAATTCCGAAGACTTAGATTTTAAGTCTTTGTTGAGACTTAAAATATTCAAGTCTCTTAAGACTTAATATTTAGTCCCTAAGACTTTTTGAAAATAAGTCTTTCATTGTCTTACAATTTTAAGTCCACAGAGAGTTGATCTAACATACATAAATCCAAAAAAAGTTTTAATAATAAATCTAAAAGACTTGTTTTTTTAAGTCATAATGGATTTGATTCATAAAACTTTAACAGTTTTAGATTTTTAAGTCAAAGAAGAGTTTTATTTTAAAACTTAAAGTTTTGTCACTATCTCAAGCTGGCAGTGGTTCTAAAGAATAAATCGTTTGGACTTAAAAATAAATCTTTGGAATTAAGAGAGTAAACGGTGCGCGCAACGATGTGTACTAGAAATATATCCCGGCATGCTCCCTGATATTAAAGATATATTCTGGTATTTGTTAAAAAAATAAAATAAATGTTCACAGAATCGCACAAAATGTGAGAAGAATGTTCAGAACTATGAATAAATAATATGTGCCAAAGTGTTTTGCAAGAAAATGTATAATGGCAGAGAAATGTGCAAATAAAGGGTCAAAATTGGGCCATGTCGGGCCGACAGATTTTATACCAGTCCCACGCGCTGCTTCCTGTGTTTGCTGCAGTGGACAGAGCACGTGGAGAATGACATATTTTCGCTTTTAACCTGTTTGAGGTTATCATATTAGTTTTCCCTTGTCTACACAAGTCACGGTGTGCTTTGCTTGTAACATAAGATTATTTTAATCATTCATTTTTCCAAATTGAAGTTATTTGCAAGTACTCGATATTCGCTTTAACAACTGTAAAGGCATGTATTCCTTTTCCTTCCTTCGATTGATTACGAACAAATTGACGTAGGCACTGTTGGTTTACCATGATTGATTAAGAGTTATGATATGTGAGATTATTTTCATAGCCCGGGACTCCCCCAACTTTCCAAAATTACTTCCCTTTCCTTCAGTCGGATGTACCGGGGCCACGTGACGTGTCATGTGATCGATCAGCTCCGCGCAACAGATCAATGACCCGGGCCGTGTAACATAAAGCTTTCCAATGGATCGTACGATTGTTATCAGTCATTAGTCTATGGGAAATCATGTACGGGAGATTTTCGATTGATCGCAATCTGTTTGATGTTATGGACCCTAGGTTGCACGTAAATCTTTAGATGCTGTATAAAGGAATCTGAGGTAAAACAATCTTTAGAATGATAATAAAATCAACTCCCACGAACATTCCATAAGATTAAGAACGTGATTTTAAAAAGTATTGACATTCTAAAACTGATGCTGAGAAAATGCAGAACCAATGAACTCATTATAGGTCATGAGATTCTTGTATTATTATGGGTTAGATTTGTACATATTTCACCTGCTTAATCATCTTACTCTTATTTCAATTAATGTTTGTCATTGACTTTAAATTATACCACCAGATATACATGATGGAACACACTTCCGTAAGCCCCGGTCACATAGGACCCCGGAAGCAACACGATTCACCCCGACTCGTTGTTCTGAAGCAGTTAACTGTGAATTAACGAAGAGTCGGGGTGAATCGTGTTGGTTCCGGGGTCCTATGTGACCGGGGCTTTAGACTAGCAAAAGTGACAGTCAAATCCTATCTGTACCCAAATCTACAGCTGAAAGAAGGAGAAGAAGATGTATTTTTATTTTTTTGGCCAAAGGAATTTTAGCATTGTTACGGAAATCGAACCCAAAGGCCTACCATTAACTGCGACACCTCGTATACACCTTTCAGTTGGTCATTTGATAGCGAGGTTACGCACCGTCAACACGAATGGCAAAATCGCTGATCAATACCATTTTCGACCCGTTTAGGTCGGCTTCGCTGGTTGCCAGTGACAACAGCGGCGAAGAGCAGAATTCTACAACGGTCTTTGCTCAATCCCACGTCCGTCTTAGATGCAGGAACGTAGCCAATCAGATACGGCCAAGCGTATCACGTGCCAAGTATGCAAATCTTTGGATTTCGGCGTGAAGCTCGACTCCTGACGTCACACCCAATTTGCATACTGCCGTTGAGCGAGTAGCCTAACAGAAGTCAAGAGCAACGGAGGGAATAAGGAGGGGTTAGCAAGAACGCAGGAATCTGACGAATTCTCCCGTCGTTGAGCCGCTCCGTTGTCGAGCGTAACCTGGCTTATAACGCTCGTGTGAAACGGGCTTTGAAATGACTCTCAATTCGAATGATTGCTCGTTTCCCTCCATATCCAGATCCCAAATCATCCAATAAATTTCCTCGACCCACTTGCTTTAAACCTTAGTGATATATTTAGCTTTAAACCGATAGACCAGTTTTGGGAGGACGGCGCTTCAGATATTTAACTAGTTTGTGAGCTGTAGTAAAAATATTACCATAATTCAGTTTTTCAATGGCAAATTACATAGTTTGTTTGATTAGAATCTATCAAGAATTGGCTTAATTATCGCAAAATAAAAAATGATGCTGCGGTCTCTCTCCCTATATAGCACAACATGATTCACGTACAAAATGAATGCGAACTCACACACCACAGACAATACCACCGATCGTTCCGCCCATTCCGAGCCGACGCTTCCCCGTGTGAAAGCACTTAGCACACCGTAGGAATCATGGCTGATTGGCGTGTTCGACGTAAAATACTCCAGAATACGTAGAGTTTTCTTTCCTTATTTCACACACAGTTATATTTATGTATGTAAAGCAACTTGTGAATTACATGAGCTCGTTTCACATCACTTTCTGCATCCCGACCATTACGAATCTATATAATAGGCCTAGGTATAATCAGCACCCATCGCTTAATTCTGTAAATGTGATTTAAATCCGACATAATTGGAAGCCGAGTCCGTTTATCTCCCCAAAGAAATCCAATGATTTCATTTTCGGTCAGTATTTTCGGTCAGTCTTGCCTTATTACAAGTTGATGCCCAGTTATTCATTGACCGCCAGTAGCCCAAAGCGTGATGACAAGAGTCTTTTGGTGGTTTATCTAATTAAACGATTCCCTCTTGATATAGATATGCAAAATAAGATACTTAATATTGGATTTTGGAAAAGGGTGATGGATGTAGAGCGACGCTTGATTTCTCTCTCCCCCTCTTCCCACTCTCTCACTTTTACTTTTCATTTCTTTCACAAGCTTCATCGATAGGCTTACAACGGTTAAAACAAAACAGGTCCATCTCAATGTGTTGTACAGTATACACTCCGACAAAAAATGTATACTGTTATTTGGTTAAAACCGCAAACACATAACTGGTAGGATCAGGGCCCTGTTGCATAAAAAGCTGCGTTTAAACGCAACTCAGATAATTAAACGCAAGTCCTGCATACGAGCTCCTGATTGGTTAAAATGGAGTTGCGTTAAATTATCTGACTTGCGTTTAAACAGTTAAACGCAACTTTTTATGCAATAGGGCCCAAGGGATGCTAATCTAACAAAGAATAATAAAAACAGACAAAATATTTAACATGAATGGACCGCTGAACTGTGAGGGAGGGGGGTGGGGGCTGCAGCCCTCCACTTTTTCAGGTAATGAGCGTGTAAATCTGGTGATACACGGCCCCTCCCCTACTCTAAAGATGATAGTGTAAAGCCCAGTTTACACATGTAGGCTTCATGAATATAAATATACATTTCCTTGGCAAATTTACTGAATTCTTAACGATTTAATCAATCAATTTCCTACGCATTCTTTGAATTGTGGACAAAATTGAGTGCTCGAAATTGCACATTTTTTTGAAAAGAGTCCGAAATTAACTGGGAAAACCGATAAAAACGGCATTGCCATAGAGGCAACGAACTTGTAAGTAGGGATGTTCATGTGTGTAGAGGTCATAAAAGGAATTGAACATGGCACTTCTAAACGTGCTTTTGCTAACCACTGCTAAGTATCTGATATAGATTTACAGTCGTGATAATCCTACGTCTAGACGAAGACCTTTTTTAACGTCAACCTTTTCAACGTCGATTTTTCACTCTACCCATTAGTTTTCGTGATTTATTCCAATGATCTTGTGGGTTATTTACACTTAGAAAATGATAGTTTAAAGCCCAGCTTTCACAAGTCATGTAGGCTACGTGGACTTATGGATGAAACTATACATATCCCGGCCAATCTACTAGTGTTCTCAACCGTTTTAACGATTCAGTGATTTATTTCGACAAATTCATGAACGCACCCTCGGCATTATGCCTGAAATTGAATCTTCGAAATGCAAATTGTTTTCAAAATGTTAACGTAGCTCAATAAACTTATAGACAGATGGAATTGGCATAAAGGAAGCGAATTTGTCAGTACGGATGTTCATGTGTGAAAAGGTCATAAAATATATTGAACATGGCACTTCTAAACGTGCTTTTCCCAATTATCTGATATAGATTTACTAGCCTGATAATCCTACGTCTAGACGAGGACCTTTTTAATGTCACCCTTTTCAACGTCGATTTTTCACTCTAGCCATTAGTTTTCGTGATTTATTTTAATGATCTTGCGGGTTTTACACACTTAGGAATGAAGGTTCGACATTGCACCTTTAAAGCCCGAATACAATTTTGGATTAAAAGAGAAAAATCTTGTCGCAAAAAAATTGTCACAATAATTTTTTCTTAAAATATTGTCTTCAAATCCAAATGAAATGAAGAATAGTATCATGAACATGTTGCATAAAAGATTGTGTGAAAATGAATGAATTTTTGTCAAGCTATAACCTAAAATATATCTCAGTCTCAGTTACCTCGAGGCTGAATCAATACTGTCTTTCGTTTTAAAGGACACCTTCTCATGCACAGCATTGGATGAAAATTTTAAAATGTATACCTTTTTATCCTTCTTTTGTCAAATCTCGGAAATGACCTTGCATACGCCCGATAAATAACAAAATATTAATATTACTAGGAAAGGGCGCTAATAAAAGTAATACACAACATTTATATAGCGCCTAATACAAAGTGTTTATAAGCGCTCAGTGCATTATTACCTGGCTATAGCATTGCTACCATTTGGCACTTACTGCATTCAAGGATTTTCTTCCTACCGGTACCCAATTACCTCACCTGGGTTGAGTGCAGCACAATGCTGATGAGTTGCAAGTTGCAGTTGATCGGAACGCGCCAATCAAAATCATTGCTTCATGCGCGTCTTGTTAAATTCGCATACCGTGCCCGAATGAAATTGCGCGTTACAATTTGCAAAGTTGCATTTGATTTGCAGTTGATTTTGAGCAACACCCCCTAAGTATGTTATAAAGGTCAAATTCAATTTTCCCAAAATAAACACTTCAACAATATTATGCTATATGGTTTTAAAACGTGTGTAAGATATATATGTCTTGATATACATCCAGTAAAATTCATATTTCTTAATCTTTACCAAAACTATATTTGGACTTTAAAGGTGCAAACACACGCACTATCGATCTTCCCATTTCCCATCCCTTCGGAAATGGCTGAACTCTCCGAGGACGTACATATTCATGAGATGCAAATTGCTGGAATGTAGGCCCGGTTTATCTCCTTGTACTATATCGGTCAAGTGCACTCGGATGCGAGCTAATTGACTACATGAATAATAGTTTGAAGGTCGGCCTTGCCATTGCTGATAAGTACAAGTAGTCATAAAATAGTCGCCAGTATATATCTTTGTTTTTATGACGAGTAGTACTTTCTCGCACTAATGGCCCCTCAAGGCAATTTCCCTCCAAAAATGTCATCTTAGAAAAAAAAAACAGCGAATCATTAGAATAATCGAAATTATATCATCAGATTTGTAATGTTACTTACCAGAATTCCATCCATTAGTAGTAAGTTTCATGTAAATGATGCGGGGAGTTAAAGTATGCTTTTAAAACTTTTGTTCAGGAATTAGTTGAATATATGATTTGACAGCAACATTTTAATTGTTTGGGTATGATAAAGTGCGAAAAAAGTTTTATAGACTAAACGAAAGTATAACAAACATGTATGAGTTTGTATATGTCTACATGCATGTGTATATGTGTTTAGCAGTAACTAGAACCAATTATTGATATGAAAATAACATGACTTTGTTATGTCTGTTGTTTAGCCTTTTTATAAACATAAAAATAAAGACCGTCTCATAATACCATTGCGTTTTTAGTCTGCGCCAGCCAAGCGTATTTGGAAATTAAAAACGTTCTCTGGACGCACGAATACGCAGGTCATACGTTAGACTGACACCCAGCGCTCCTTGAGCGCAAGCCCAACGTCAGTCAACAGTCTGATCCGCGTACGCTGTGCGTCCAGAGAGCGTTTTTAATTTTCCAAATACGCTGGGCCGACGCAGGCTAAAACACAAGGGTGTGAGTCTGCCTTACAATATGAAAAGAACATGATTCTGCTATGTCTGTTATGTAGCCGATCTATAAACATGAAAGTGTAGAACAAAAGATTCTAAAAATAAACCAAATCGTTGTCGATAAGCACTGTCTTTGATTACAAAGGAAATCAGATTAACACCGTAACAAAGTGGAAATGTGGCAAAATAAGACATTTATACATTTGTTTGAATTTTGACAATTCTTGAAAGATTGCAATCTCATGTGATGACCACAACATCTAAAATCTGCGGCCGAGAGTATCTTGTCTCACGTAACCAGATCACGCATGCCTGATACATTATCATTTATTATCCGTTATGCCAAACCTCGAGAATGAAGGACAATATCAGAATGCGAAAATATTGACTTTGGTAATCCTAGTCGTTTTGCGGCCGTCACCTGACGTTTTAAGTATGTGTGTAACATTTTCAATTACTTTCTGCGATTTTCACGGGTGGAAATTTTAAATTTAAGTTCATACGCGATGCCTCAACAAAAACCGCCTCCCTGTTTGGATTTCATGTACATGGTTGTCAGTTGTGGCGGCAAGCAAGGTCATTGGCCTTCCTCAAAACATTACGGAACTTAAGCAAGAGGACGGAAGGGCTGACCAGGACGTTATTTCTTAAGTGAAGGGAAATTCAATTCAATTCAATTCATTTATTTTCACTTCATCAGAAATAATACAAAGTATAATGAACATTTACAACAAAAAAAGTTGAATAAAACTCTGTATAACAAAAATATAATAAATCTAGCGGGCCGCTCAGGTTGAGAACGTTATTTCAGGACGGTCCTCGCCAGAAATAAGGTTCTCACCAAGACGCTACTGTGATGACATATTTTACGTCATCACTCCAAGTCTTTCGTGGCCTGGTTAGTTCAGCGTGAGAATTGCAGTTTAAGTTCAACGTTTTACGATGCAGTCAGAGGATATTATTGAAATGGTAAGTTATTGCTAGTCTGATATCGATAAAATGCCTATTTTGTTTGTGCTGCTTGCTTGATAGAAGGAGAAAACCGGGGAATTTTGTAATTTAGCGCGTGCTACCCCCCCCCCCCCCCCAAAAAAAAAAAAGCGCGCTGGCGCCCTACTCATTATACCGTCCTCTTCTAACGTTGGCCAACACAACGCTACTTCTGGAACAGACCATGGAGCTAACGTTCTGATCAGCCCTTTCGTCCTCTTACTTAAGTTCCGTATTGTTGCGGGAGTCGCTCCTATTAGAAAAATGAATAATTATTTTCGGCGTACACTTTCCATTTTGCCTCTACTCATATTCATTCACTGACGCCCAGCTGTGGCGGATACCGGCGCTATACAAGAGGCCATCATCATCATCATCATCATCATCATCATCATCATCATCATCATCATCATCATTATCATCATCATCATCATCTATCTCTATCTTTCTTTATTCAGATAGATATAACAATCTAAAGATATTCCACGAAAGAAAAATCATTTTAGTATTACAAATGTGCTTCCACATGCACGTTTATGTACATGTAGTTGTAGCTCATATAAGTTAATAGTTCAAGGTTTGTATATCGAAATTAAAGGTTAATCTTTCTTCATATAGAGTGAAGTGTGTGTCTTACATTAGCAATCATTGATTTTCGATCACGTTCCAGATAAAGGTGAAATGTCATTACTCCTCAACGTTTTTTTCAATTGCTTTACAATTCTTCGCAACTGCACGTTTATTGATTTTGCATAATATTCCGGCATATCTAGTATTCACGTTCTGTAAAATATTTGTTTTGGGGTAAATTCATTAATGTTTTATTCCGAATTCAACTGTTATAAAATATGCAAAGGCTTACAAAGACATCTGTGTTGTCTAGTCCATGAACACCACCAATCGGTGTTCAATCGATTTGATTCGGAATGGATGTTATCTCAACGCTTTTCTGACGTGGGCCCATATAAATTCCGGCTGGTGCTAAATTCAACATCGGCGTTTTCGCAGTATATGTTTATAGCCAACATCTGCGTTTATCGTTCATGACGGTCAGCTAACGCATATACAGACATGAATTACGCTGACCTGACGCTTAACGCTTGGACGAACGCCTTCTTCTTTCCTTCCTATTTTTTTTGCGTTCACATTATCAGTGTAGTAAAATTACGCTTTTCCGTAATAACGATAAAGCGTAATTTCAGACCACTATTACGTAACTCAGTGCTTCGCGGAGATACACGTGAGTTATTCTCCCAATCTCATTCTAGTCGTTCGCCCAAATGTCACATAGCTGCATGCATGCATGCGATCGGCCCAATTTTCCCTTTCGAACAAAACGACTGGCGAATTCATTGCCAGCCATTTCTTGAAGTGAAACAATTTTTTTAAACGTTTATAACTGGAAAACGCCACGGGGAAATCTAAATCGGCACGGTTCATCTGAAAGCTCGATCGCCAAACTTCCCAAGTATCACACTCACAGACCCTCCAAATGCTGTGCGGGGAATCCCTAGGTTGTTGATCGAGGGAAGCTTTTGGTATCGTTCCTCGGTTTTCTAATTGAAATTGGGTTTACGTGCATTTTTCGCTCAGCGTGATTCAGAAAGGTGATCGATCAACGCAAGTTATGACGGTTTTGCGTTATTACGGAAAAGCGTAACTTTACTACACTGATTATTGTACCCTGGTTGTTTTAGTGCTCTTCGAAAGACCGACTCACGCATGTGCGTCATTAGCCTGCGCCGGCCCAGCTGAACGTCAGTCCAACGTCTAATCAGCGCATACCGTGCGCTCGGTAAGCGTTTTTAATTTTCTAAAACGCTGGGCTAACGCGGGCTAAAAACGCAAAGTTGTGAGACGGCCTTACTTTATGTTCGATATGATTCCAGAATTAAGCTGATAATTGGTTCCAAATTTCAACAAAACAATATTACTCCATTATGCAAAATATGAAATTGAAAATGACAAAATACACTTTTATCAACAACCCTCGATGTTTTGACAATTTTGCCTTGGTTTGTCTTTAAAATGATTATCACGCATTAACCATAGTAGCTGTTGTTAGCATAATACCCGTAATCAGTTAATTGACATGCTGGCGGCAATTTGTTGGAAAGGATTAGTTTCTGTCGAGGGAAAGTCGCCTCTATGCAAATTATTATGGTTAGTTGTATCAGAGACGTTCCAGAGATGGACAATCAACGCAATTGTTCTTTTTAAGTAAATGATAATCACCGACGTTTGATTATGCGTGCATTTTGATGAGAACGTGATGGTTATTTGACAATGCCACTGCACACTGTGCATCCGGAGGCCATTTCATGGAACTCTGTCAGCAAACAAAATTAGTCAACGGAGACAAATCCAGTGAAATCTTTGATTCTGATTGGCTTAAAACCACTGCCGCTGACTGTTGTTATAGCAACTGTCGGAAAATCCGCTTTTGTCGTACTGACTATTTAAAAAAAAATAAAATGGCCCCCTGATCATTTACAAAGGAACAGTTTTACTTACTTGAGCTTTGTTTGCTGATGTCCTATTTCAGAATATAACTTTAAATCATCATGCTTCAATATTTGATCAGCAAGATTAAAAAGGAAATGATTTTTTAACATTACCTGGGCCTTTTTAATCTTAAAAATCCCGGACACACAAAATAACCTCTATAACAAATTGCTTCAACCCTTGGCTAACTTGGCGGTGACAATCGTATGATTAAAGGAGGCAAATATAAACAAATGTTATTTATATGACAATTCCTGTCACACGCGGGTGAACTCATTAACTCCCAGATGAATTTACATTATCATAGGTCTTTGGCTGTATGCATTTGGAGAGCGTTGGGAATGATATCACTTTTCGGTCATAGTGTGATTTGTATAACAGTCGGCCGGGTCAGAATTGAGATTCATTTAGTTGTAATTTTGATGATGGAAAATGTGTGAAAGTCGTCACAAATATTCTCATATGTCCTAATTAAGCCTATTGTCATGGTTTCCAACATGTCCAAATGATATTGTGATGATTATGTCAACCCTTTTCAGTTTACACTCGATTGAGTCTAGATAGGCTATGACTTTTCAACAAGTAAATGTGTTACATGTTTTTCAGCACGTTTTGTATAATACAGTCAAACCTGTCTAAAGAGGTCACCCAAGGAAAACAGAACAAGTGGCCACTGTAGACAGGTGGCCTCTATAGACAGGTTCTATAACATGCATTTTCACCTGGAGGGAATCGACTTAAGTGGCCACTGTAGACAGGTGGCCTCTATAGACAGGTTCTATAACATGCATTCTCAAGTAGAGGGAATCAATTTAAGTGGCTACTATAAACAAGTGGCCATTATAGACAGTGGCCACTATAGACAGGTTTGAACGTATATATATTTGGCACTCCAAATATGTGCAATTCCATTACGTCCAGATTACGTCATCATGATTCTTTCTGTAAAATCTAGCATTTCTCATTACCCACAAGCATGTCTATATATGACATTTCAACACAGACATGTGTTGGAGGTTTTAACATCATAAGTCATCTATGATACCATTTTTGACGTTGCAACAACGCAGTACAGAACCAAAGAGTACTGCACTGTGTTGTTATATACAACGTCCAAAACCGCATCATGAATAACTTGAGATAGCTTGCGAAAAAGCTTTATTCCTCAAAATAAGGGAATGAGAGCATCGTCGGGTGTTAAAAAGAACCTTAAGTCCCCCAGCCTGATCCAAATGGAGCAGCCCATCTCGGAAATGAGGTTATAAAGGGAAGCTCCAAAATGATGCATTGCTGCATTTGCTTCCGAATATTAAGCAGATGATGGATAGTGGAGGGGAAGGAATGCGAATGGCTGTCGAGAGCAAAAATGAGGCTCAAATTCAAATCCGAAATTTGCGAGAAAGAGGTTCTGATTAGGTGACATTTCCAAAGAGAGGGGAGCCGAAAGGATGCCTTCAAAATATCCCCTTTTAAAAATATATCTTGGAAGGGTATAAATCTCAGAGAATGGTGAGAATGGGGATGATTAATCTATTGGTAAATATTCAGAGGAATGAATTTTAGCTTCCTGACAGTGTTGAATTCATGAATGTTTCGTACGATTCAGAACACATCTAACAGTAATCATATTGACACACGTTTTGGTTTTAATTAGCACCTTTAATCTTTAATCCGCGGGACCTGGTTATCCCTTGACAGTCAGATAATAGTCAGATAGTAGAGATCAATTTGATACCAAGGAATGTTGCTTTGAACAAGATGTAAAAAGTAGGGTCTTATGTCTTTTAAAGATTTTGTTAAGATGTTTCTATTTATCTATTCATTTATGATTTAAAAATCACTACCAACTATATCGGAAAGGCTAAATAATATTTGATCATCACCACCACAATCATCAGCAGCAGTAGCAGCAGCATCCTCCTCCTCCTCCATCTCCATCGGAGATGGTAGTGTCATAATAAAGCACATACTAGTTCACATTACTAGATGAAAGGGTTAGCTGGGTGTCACTGAATCTTACTCATTTTTCTGTATTTTCTAATTTTGACCAAAAAGCTAATGATATATATTCGGAGAATTTACAGTAAGTTCTTCTGACTAGTTGAATCCCACTGACTATTCATGCAATCATTTTATTCCATGTATACGATTCTATATAAATTTAGTTTGCTTTCTGACTGTAAAATTGTGGATCATTATCATCGTGATCATAGCATGGTTATAATTTCTCCCAAGTGGATCGAATGGTCTGTAAAGTTACAGAAATTGGAAACTGAGAGGTTTTACATGCTTGCAACTAATTGTATTATACCAGCTAGGGCTTGTAACATAAAAGAGATACGACTAATTAATCATTAATCGTATCTATATTATACATGATTTGTCATAGACTTGCGATCAAAATTCATCCTAAGTTTAATTGCATCTTCCATGTTACAGACCCCCAGACTTTACCTGGGCAACGACCTCCATCTCCTTTTTCCCCTGGTATCTCTCCCAGTGTCATCAATTTGATGAATGATGTTGCTATGATGAAAGTGACATGTTTTTACGAGCGTTTACTCGATGATGAGAAAGGATGCCATCCGTGTTCAAGATCACCCACCAACTGAACACGCCCAAACGTGTCGAGCACGCACAAAACTGGGCGCCACTGAATTTATCTTGATGTAATAGTGTCGACACGACATAAATTTGAATAAAAGTACAACGAATCAAGAAAACACAACCTTTCAATGATAATACGTTTTAAACTAAATGTACTCTTATATTCAGCTTCTTTGAGAGTCAGAAGGTGTCAAAACAGAAAAAAAAATGAAGAATTATATAATTCCCCCACTTTTGAGGGGGGGGGGGGGGTTAATGCAGCTGCACGCCATAATTCTAAACCACTTTAAGTTTTGAATGCGTGACACGCATTAAATGACAACGTGTCCGTATTCTTCAATAATATGTTAAAGATTTTGTACTTATCTGGAATATGAATTACTTGTGTAATTTTGCTCAACTCATGTTTATTTGAAACTGTTTTTCAGTAAGACTATTTTTGTTATCTTGTGTGTTATTGAAATGGAAGTAAAATCAATCAAATAAAGGCATATTTAGGCGTTGCAGCATACGCCTGTCATCGAGACATATAGGCCTAGAAATATTTCAATTCGTGTCGCTGAAAGGTCAGTGTAAACGCCCCAGCACACCTAACACGGCACGGCATAACGGCACGGTTTTTACGCGGTATCTGGGTTGTTGTTAGCCAGCGCGCTCCTCCGCGCAAAGGATGTTAAACAATTGACATTATTGTCGTTTGTGGCATCTAACAGTTAATACAGCAAAGACAAAGATCATGGTTTTTTCTTGGGGTAAGGTTAGGAACATTCCTAAATTTATGTTCGGGGGTGAAGAGTTGAGTATCTGTTACGAATATACTTATCTCGGAGTGACGTTCAATTACAATAATGTGTTTAAAAAAGCCGTTGATAAACAAGTATGTCAAGCTACCAGGGCTCTCTATGNATTCGTGTCGCTGAAAGGTCAGTGTAAACGCCCCAGCACACCAAACACGGCACGGCATAACGGCACGGTTTTTACGCGGTATCTGGGTTGTTGTTAGCCAGCGCGCTCCTCCGCGCAAAGGATGTTAAACAATTGACCAATCACAGGGGGGAGATCGCGTAGATACCGTGCCGTGATGCCATGCCGTGTTTGGTGTGCCCGGGCCTTAAGACAGAAATACATGTATTATTCATTTTCAATTGCTCCACATCTGTAAACGCCTAAACCTAATAGTTAAGATGATGAGTAGTTTTCTGAAAAGGTTAATCCAATATAAGAACATCATGCTGTATAGTTCGTCGGGTGCATTTGTCAAATAGCTAAAGGTTTTTTTTTTTACACATTTTCTACAATTTCTGTAAAATTAAGTCGAACTCCAATTCAATGCTACATTTTAATGCTATTAAAATCGGAACCGGTTTGTGATTGTTGTGTACGCACAGTTAAATACACGATGTACGGATCTATTGTCCATATCCCACCTTATTTTGCGAAAATAGTTTATATCCCTTTTTGTACATATTCATCCTTTTTTTTTCGTCCTTGACAAAATGGAAGCTTTCACGATGATACTCCGACATAGCAAGAAGTAATGTGTGCCAACTGGATTCCAAATATTGTAGCTCAATTATTAATAATTTCCGTTTAGGAAAAAGCACGTCAATTTCACCTTTTACCTTTTACATTTTACTATATTGATTATCCGGCTTACTGCATATTATGACCATTACTTATCACACTTACATGACGCCTCGTTTGCGATGCGCCGCAAAGAGCGATGTTTGAGCTTGGGATGGCTCTCTATGAGGTTATTGCACTTCTCCCGAGACTGGGTGAGATCAATAGTCCGACACGGGCATTGATGGGCAAGGCTCTTCTTCCCTTTGACAAGCCCCTTTCACACTTTCGTGTTTATAGCCACCGTCTGCCCAGCATTCCTAGAATTTGAAATATTATGGGAAGATTATTCTTTCATATCGCATCATAACTAATAATAATTATAATAATAATAATATATAGCATTTAAACACGCCATCTCTCTAGTCACCTATTTAGAGGCGCGAGATAAATTATCTAATATTATTGCCCGGCCATAGCATAGCTGCCAAGTAGACGCTTCTGCATTTAGAAGAATAAATTCCTGCCGGTATCCATTTACCTCACCTGGGTTGAGTGCAGCACACTATGGGTAAATTTCTTGCTGAAGGAAATTAACGCCCTGGGAGAGATTCGAACCATCGACCCTCTAATTAAGAGGCGAGAGTCCGAACCACTACACCACCACGCTCCCATTTATATAGTGCTTAATATGAAGTGTTTCTAAGCGCTCTTTGCATTATTACCCGGCTATAACATGGCTATCATTCGGCGCTCACTTCATTCAAGGACTTTCTTCCTACCGGTACCCATTCACCTCACCTGGGTTGAATGCAGCACAATGTGGATTTTTTTTCATTTATTTTTATTTATTTATTTATTTTATTCATTTATTCACCATTCATACGTTGGATTGCCCTATTCAGCCTACAGGCTGGTTTTCAAAGGGGTCTATAACATACTAAGGATAAGGACTCAGTTCGCATTAAGATTTTGTTATTAAAATAGATCATGATATCATGTTGTCAGATTGATGAAAAAAAAAACTCTCGAAGTGTCGAATAGAGATCATAATCTCACTCTCCTTCAGTTTGATTTGATTTGATTTGATACATTTATTTAAACACGGTTAAAAACCCAATTCAGCACATGCTGTTTTTCAATAGAGCCGTGTTTCCTCTGAAACTTTGAGTTCAACTGGTCAGTTCCCCTGCAAAGCGTGGAAGGAGCTCTCATATTTACATCCAGTCTCTCAACCACTACAGCAATGTAAGTTTTTGTGAACTCACTCTCATTACCTGGATTTTTGGCGAGAGACTGCTTTTTCTGCATGATCTAATTATTCGTTACTGAAGGGCGATTTTACAGACCAGTCCCACAGCATCAGATTCGTGGGTGTTTCTACAATCAATTTGCTGCTTAACTTAACAAGCTTTGTTGGATTGGTGTACTCCTAACTTGACTGACCCTTTGTGTGATTGCTTTTCTTGCCAAAAGTTCATTGTAGTCCTTTCATCTTGCCACAATGACTGGATTAACTCCTACTATGGACCTCATCAAGGAGTCATTCAAGGATACAAATATGCTTTCATCCATCAAAGCAATTGTATGTGAAGCTCTTGATTCTAGATTCCAAACATCAATGGATCGGCTAGACAAACTTGATGCGTCAATACTAATTGACATCCATCAAAGAGTTACCGCCCTCGAAACCAATGTGAAAAGTCTCCAAAAGAAATATGATTTCATAGAAGAATCCCTAGAACATCAACCAAATACACTGTAGTCAAGAACAATATACCAGACGGAATTGTATTCGCATAGTCGGTGTACCGAACGTCTTTTTAAAGTTTCCTGATAAACGTTTGCTATAAACACAATAATACCGAGGAAAGGTGAAGCTATAACAGGTATGTACGTCTAGCGACAGCCGACTCGTCTTCAACATCAGTCAGTCGTTTTTCATCAGTATTTTTTATGGAACGTCTTCCAAACTGTCCCGAACGTTGTGCAGACGTTGGCTATAACGCAAAGGTGTAACAGAGCCCCTAATGTTCGATGATTTCCCAAATTCTCATGTTCCCCATGACGGCACATTTTTGACAGGTTGGAGTACGAGGGGAGAATTGAGGTGAGAAATTCAATATCGGGTCTTAATCCCGGAGAAATATGACAAAGATGTATGTGGCATATGAATTATTCAATTTGTCTCTTGCATTTCTGTGCGCTGAATATGAATGAGGGACGTTTTATGACATACCTACGTCAAACATACGAAATGGGGTTTTATCTTTTTCGCCAAATTCCTGATAGCACAAAAGCAGTGAATCAACAGATTTTATCTTTTAAACGTAGAATATTAACATGGTTTCAATTTATTCATGGAAATATTACTACGATATACAAAATAATAATTGCGTAAAAATTGCCGTACATGATGAATGTAAAATGGTTAAAGGTGATTTAAGTCGAAAAGCCATCTCTTTCGAAATCATTTTAATTAGTACTATACATGTGCTGTTAAAGAGAGCACCAAACGTCGTCAAATTTGCTTCACGATAATTTAAATGTTTCTAGGTCGATTTTATTCAGCAAACTTAGGTATGAACATTCACTAATTTGGTATTGAAAAACTGCATTATAATAATATTTCACAAGTAGTTAACTATCCGAAGCGCCATTTCTCCCGAATCTTATCTATATGTTTAAATTATAAACCTCTAATAACCTTATTAAACAAATATTCAGCAACGGTTTAACCATGAAAGGGTTACGATATTATAAATACCGAATCTAACTTTCAAGCTCGATCCATGCTATCTTCAAGCGGGCCTAACCAGTGTTCTATATTATTATGTGTGCCCTTGATTGAGATTGCTGACGATCAAAAGCAACTCCATCGATGCCTTCCCTTACTTCCCTGCATCATTGCAAACGATGGAGATGGTAATGATCACTGAATAGGGCAATTCTTTGAAACGCTAGCCATGCGTTTTTAATCAGCACATTTCAAACATTTCCAGAACGCTTGGCAAACGTTTGATATAACGCAAACTCGTCACGGACTCCAAGCTCTCAAAGTTTGATGCATTCATAAATTCTCATGTTCCTCATGACGGGGAATTTTTGATCAATGAATAAACTGCAAACCTCTAATTACCTTATTAAATCAGATATTTATCCAACGGTTTAACCATTATAGGGTTGCGATTTTCTATACTATAAATATTGAATTTAACTCTCAGTATGTTGATCCATAGTCTCTCCAGGCCAACCTAACCAGTGTTCTATATTATGTGTGCCCTTGATTGAGATTGCTAACGATCAAAAGCAACTCCATCGTTGGCTTCCCTTACTTTCCTGCATCATTTCAAACGATGGGGATCGTAATGAGCACTGAAAAGAGCAATTCTTTAAAACGTTAGCCAAGCGTTTTCTCATCAGTATGTTTGTGGAACCTCTTACATATGTCACTAACGTTATGCAAAGTTGGCTCTAACGCGTACGCAAAGGTGTCATTGAAAGTTAAAGTTCGATGATTTCTTGAATTCCCATGTTTCTCATGACAGCAAATTTTTGATCAATGAATAAACTGCAAACCTCTAATTACCTTATTAAATCAGATATTTAGCCGACGGTTTAACCATGAGAGGGCTGCGAATTTCGGTATTATAAATGTTGAATTTAACTTTCAAGATGTTGATCTATGGTATCTTCAAGCCAACCTAACCAGTGCTCTATATTATGTGTGCCCTTGATTGAGATTGCTGACGATCAAAAGCAACTCCATCGATGCCTTCCCTTACTTTCCTGCATCATTTCGAACGATGGGGATGGTAATGATCACTGAAAAGGGCAATTCTTTACAAAGGTAGACTATACTCTGCATCCTTCCCCTCACGATATCTTGATTGTATGCGTTCAAATTAACCCTTCCCAGCTCAAGAGGTTTTGAAACATCCTTTATACTTCTATATGAATTTGAAAACATGTCATGTTTTATTATGTTCTGGTATATATCATATTTTGTATTTGTATTTCGAACTTTGGCAAGGCTCTCTTGCAAAGTTGGCCATGCGGCTTGAACGATACTACCATTTTTAAAGAAAGCTTGAATAAATAGATAAATAAATAAATAAATATATATTCTTCATTTTCATTACTACCTATATAATTTCTCACAGAATGCAAATCAATGAAGTATAACGATCGGAAAATTAATGCAATACGCATTGTTACCCCCATTGATTACTGGAACCGGCAGGTCCCTGCACAGTTTCTATTTGAATTAAAGAATTCAGTTGTCAATGGGTTAAAGATAATCCATATTATTCGAGCATTGATCATGCAACATGAATTCCTTTTGAAATTATACTTGCTGTATGTATTAGTGCCTCTAAATCATAAAACGTGCTCATTCTAAATCGACGCTATATGTTGGAGAGGGTATACTTAAGCCTCGCCTGTAAAATCAAACAAGTGAATTAAGGTGGATATATTGATAATATTGATAATAATAATAATAATAATAATAATAATAATAATAATAATAATAATAATAATAGTAATGATAATAATATTATTAATAATAATAATAATAATAATAATTACAATAATAATTATAATGATACATATGACTTATACCGCGCCAAATTCTCTGAGATTTAGTGATCAAGGCGCAAACAAAATAAAGTAGGGCACTATTCTCCAGTACCCTGAGGGTTAATATGTAGTACTCCCTTCGCTACACTAGAATCGACATAGTCCTTTAGCGCATATGACAAAGCATTGACTAAAGTAACCTTTTACGTTTAGAGTGTTTAGAATTTAAATATAAAGACATTTCCGACTATATTGAATTTATATTGACCTTATTTCAAGGGGTTTTAAGCAAGTTTATTGAAGGCTTCCTTGGAAATGACGCTGATAAAGTGTAGTTCTTTCTCGATATATACACGGGACAAATCTTAGGGGGTGTTGCTCAAAAGTTGCAATTGATCGCAAGTTGCAGTTGATCGGAACGCGCCAATCAAAATCATTGTTTCATGCGCGTCTTGTTAAATGCGCATACCGTGCGCGAATGAAAATTCGCGTTACAATTGGCAAAGTTGCAGGTGATTTGCAGTTGATTTTGAGCAACACCCCATTAGATGGATATTTATATTATAATAAATACAAAAAATACAAGCAGACTTGTAACATCGTCAAATTTGAACCTTCATATTTTGCCCATACGTATGTATATATTTCATGTCTATTTGATAATAACAATATATGCATTTCATATATGTATCCACTCTGATGAATACTTAATGCATTATAATTACTTTGGCTTTAGCCCGGCGTACACATCTGTACTTGGTATTTCACGGAATTTTCATTATATTCCTACCGTGGGTTGAGTGCAGCACAGTGTGGATGACTTTCTAGCGTATGGTAATTCATACCATGATTGGGACTCGAACCTCCGACCCTCTGCTTGAAAGGTGAGAGTCAAAACCACTGCACCACGGTCTGACGTACTTTGATTTGCAAGCCGCAATTTTAGTTTGGTACCTAAATTTGAATGAAGCTAGTGACTGTTGATATACAGAATTGTTGGTATTTTCATATTCTATGTCAAAAAAGGCTTTTCTTTAAATCTCCATTCGTCTTTGCCAAATATATCGTTTTTCATTGCTTTCCGTCATTCGCCAGCCCCTCTGTTTGCTCATGTTGCGGTAGAAAGTGCAAATTTCGTCACCACGATATAGGCGAAAGAATGATTAAGATTTCCCCCACGAACTTAGGGAGTACGGGAGCATAACTAAGTACGGAGGCAGCAAAATAAACAATTGGTTTCTTTTTCATGTGCTTGTATGAGACAGGAAAGAAACCGCATTAAATGGCGAATAAACAACTTTCGTATGAAATTTCTCGGATTAGTCATGAGTTGTATGTAGGTTTTTGTTAAACTTGATATAATGAAACTTCTTTTAAACGAGGAAATTACATTTATTCTGTATTTAGGTCCTTTATGTAATGTTTAATTTTCGTTTCGTTAAATCATTTCTATCTATTCTCATCATACTGAGCGATTAATGGTCTTCACCGAGTAAAATGCTCAATTTATAAAGATGCTTTGCGTTATTTAAGAAATGAAAGATATGAATAAATGTTCAATACATGTATTCAGTATAAAAACATTTAATGAAAGTACGGAATAAATCAAATATACAGATTGAATATTTATTCTGGAAAATATTGTTGCCAGGCACCTACAAATTAACCAAGCAAATAATTCTGTCTGATTATTATTGTTCAAATAACTGTAAAACTGCATTTCTTTCATCATTTTCATCAATTTTCTTTGATTAACATATCAAAATATTTGGAGAGCTTATCTGATCAACGCCATCATGCTCACACTCAGTCGCAGGCAAACTAGCATAAAATCCATCGATCTTAAGCGTTTCCAGATAATGTCTTGAACATCATACACTGGAGACCTTTGTGAAAGAAAATTCTATTTCAATTGACTAGATGCTCAGAATTATTAACGCACAAGAAACAACGAGAAAAAAGATGAATAAGAAAATATATATACTTTACCTCCCTAGTGTCATAGCCTCCCTTTTACGCATTAAGGTATTACAGTGGACGCTGAAATAACAGAACATAGCAGCGCACCTCTGATCTGACTACGGTTATTCAATCCCCGGCACAATGATGTTTTCTAGCACACCATATCACCATAGCAATGCGTACAATAGTCAAAGGGAGCTTTAGAGAGAGAGAGAGCACACAGTACTATTTAAGCTGACCACGTATCTGCAGTTCTTTTTTGCGACTCAGCGACGAATGTAAGAAGAGAGAAATATTTTGCTCAAAGAAGGATAATATTTCATATGATATTAATACGACATTGAATAGGTACCATGCATTCAAGAGTTCGTTTTGTGAAGATTTTCTTCCACCATGTCCACCGAATGAGAAGGTATTTATAGTTCAAGACTTGGTGATATGTTTAGTGGCGTGGAAATAATTTCCCCATTATCATATGCCTTTCATGCACGTTGAAGAGATTAACAGGATGATTTTTTCTTCATGTTTCGAGCAAGCTATCACGATCCACCCCCCTCCACCCCCAATTTCAAAACAACATGTTTAAAATCAATGGATAGCTTTGTCAAATATCGAAATAAAATTTCGCCGAGTTAGATTAATAAAATTTCGCCGAGTTAGATTATCTAACTCGGCGAAATTTTATTTCGATATTTGACAAAGCTATCATAGTGCGATAGTGCGATAGTCATAATTCTAAACCTTTACCTAAAATAGGCATGCTATGTATTTTATGGGCTTATTCGTCAAGTACATTTGAATATACATGTATAAGCGATTGAACAATGGAAATATGTTAGCGTCCTNGAGAGTCAAAACCACTGCACCACGGTCTGACGTACTTTGATTTGCAAGCCGCAATTTTAGTTTGGTACCTAAATTTGAATGAAGCTAGTGACTGTTGATATACAGAATTGTTGGTATTTTCATATTCTTTGTCAAAAAAGGCTTTTCTTTAAATCTCCATTCGTCTTTGCCAAATATATCGTTTTACATTGCTTTCCGTCATTCGCCAGCCCCTCTGTTTGCTCATGTTGCGGTAGAAAGTGCAAATTTCGTCACCACGATATAGGCGAAAGAATGATTAAGATTTCCCCCACGAACTTAGGGAGTACGGGAGCATAACTAAGTACGGAGGCAGCAAAATAAACAATTGGTTTCTTTTTCATGTGCTTGTATGAGACAGGAAAGAAACCGCATTAAATGGCGAATAAACAGCTTTCGTATGACATTTCTCGGATTAGTCATGAGTTGTATGTAGGTTTTTGTTAAACTTGATATAATGAAACTTCTTTTAAACGAGGAAATTACATTTATTCTGTATTTAGGTCCCTTATGTAATGTTTAATTTTCGTTTCGTTAAATCATTTCTATCTATTCTCATCATACTGAGCGATTAATGGTCTTCACCGAGTAAAATGCTCAATTTATAAAGATGCTTTGCGTTATTTAAGAAATGAAAGATATGAATAAATGTTCAATACATGTATTCAGTATAAAAACATTTAATGAAAGTACGGAATAAATCAAATATACAGATTGAATATTTATTCTGGAAAATATTGTTGCCAGGCACCTACAAATTAACCAAGCAAATAATTCTGTCTGATTATTATTGTTCAAATAACTGTAAAACTGCATTTCTTTCATCATTTTCATCAATTTTCTTGGATTAACATATCAAAATATTTGGAGAGCTTATCTGATCAACGCCATCATGCTCACACTCAGTCGCAGGCAAACTAGCATAAAATCCATCGATCTTAAGCGTTTCCAGATAATGTCTTGAACATCATACACTGGAGACCTTTGTGAAAGAAAATTCTATTTCAATTGACTAGATGCTCAGAATTATTAACGCACAAGAAACAACGAGAAAAAAGATGAATAAGAAAATATATATACTTTACCTCCCTAGTGTCATAGCCTCCCTTTTACGCATTAAGGTATTACAGTGGACGCTGAAATAACAGAACATAGCAGCGCACCTCTGATCTGACTACGGTTATTCAATCCCCGGCACAATGATGTTTTCTAGCACACCATATCACCATAGCAATGCGTACAATAGTCAAAGGGAGCTTTAGAGAGAGAGAGCACACAGTACTATTTAAGCTGACCACGTATCTGCAGTTCTTTTTTGCGACTCAGCGACGAATGTAAGAAGAGAGAAATATTTTGCTCAAAGAAGGATAATATTTCATATGATATTAATACGACATTGAATAGGTACCATGCATTCAAGAGTTCGTTTTGTGAAGATTTTCTTCCACCATGTCCACCGAATGAGAAGGTATTTATAGTTCAAGACTTGGTGATATGTTTAGTGGCGTGGAAATAATTTCCCCATTATCATATGCCTTTCATGCACGTTGAAGAGATTAACAGGATGATTTTTTCTTCATGTTTCGAGCAAGCTATCACGATCCACCCCCCTCCACCCCCAATTTCAAAACAACATGTTTAAAATCAATGGATAGCTTTGTCAAATATCGAAATAAAATTTCGCCGAGTTAGATTAATAAAATTTCGCCGAGTTAGATTATCTAACTCGGCGAAATTTTATTTCGATATTTGACAAAGCTATCATAGTGCGATAGTGCGATAGTCATAATTCTAAACCTTTACCTAAAATAGGCATGCTATGTATTTTATGGGCTTATTCGTCAAGTACATTTGAATATACATGTATAAGCGATTGAACAATGGAAATATGTTAGCGTCCGGCTGGACGCTTATCCTTTTTTTCAGCAAGGCACTATGTGCTGATAAACCTCTGCCGGACCTCCGGGGGTAAAAACTCGGTATTTCCGTTGGCCCAAAACCACGTTGTTTCTAAGCGGCGATTCATTTTCCCTTTTTTGAGATAGTAAGCGATATATTTATGCTTTCATATTTTCAGATATTTTTAGTTACATTGGTATCGATAAGATTTATTGCATTTTAACTTGTTTTGAGATGATTTTTCATTGCTATCCATTCACTTTAAGTCTGGATTAATCGTGTAGAAGAAAAAAAAACCTGCCACGGCTTCGCCCCCTATCGGAAAGGGGTTCTTGACTTTCAACGAGAGGATCGCAGGTTCGAATCTCATCCATGACGTTCATTTACTCCAGCTCTAAATTTATCCACATTGTGCTGCACTAGACAGAGGCGAGTTAGATAGGGACGGCAGGATAATTGTGAGTGTGAATCTTTCAATACCATGAGCACCGATAAGGTAGACATGTGCGTTATACAAGTAGCCGCCATTATTACTAGTATAATCAATAATATACGCATAAGAGAAATTGTTAAGGCGGCACCAATGGGAAGGTTGGGGAAGTGGGGGGGGGGGGGGGGGGGGGGGACATGGCCACAACAATCCACCACTATTCTCATGTGGACATGGCAAGATGAAATAATTAGGATACAAATATTTCAGTCGCGTCCGAAGCTACTTAAAAATGGACATTGTGACAGATTGCATCCAGGTCCTTCATTTTTCAACAAATTTATTTTGGTTCCTCTATAAATCACTTTCTACTTATGTATGCAGATTGCTTGAGTTGGTTCCCTTGAGAATATCCATGTTCATCGTAAAGCATGGCATACGCATGACATATAGAGGATTTAAATAATGTCTTATTGTGGCCCATGACGGGTTGATACACATTTTAAAGACAAAATACGTATTTTTCTGACGTCCAGGGAAAGGATGTAGTTTTAGAGGCGTGTTTCATTCAATTCTGAATATTTACGCCAGAAGAAGATGAGAGAAAGAGGATCGCCATCTTAACGTCTCCATCCGAAAGACGGTATGCGACCAGGCTTCGAACCCACAGGCAGGAACTAACCCAAGTCTATGATTGTCCCTAACAGCTTGATTTCAGGCGCACGCCACGACGCCTGTTTCCCAGGACACCCTTTATTTTGGAAAGAAAAGCATTTTTAACAGGCATGTCCGTTTCCAAATGAATACCATTTATATAATTAAAAAAAAGGATAGAGTAAACAAAGGTTTATCCCTCGATCTTAACAGTCTTTCTAAAATAGACGTCATAAGGCGCACTTTTCTAAAAATAAATGCCATTTAAAAAAGATACAAATCATCCAATAGATTATTGTTATGAAAAAAACTAGCAGTCTTTATCAAAACACACGTCAAAAGATGCACTGTTCCAGATAAATGCTATTAAAAAAAAAGAAAAAGAAAAAAAAAAACATCTCAAAAGATATCTTTATCAACAAAATTAAATAAAAAAGAGCTTGAGCTTTCGATCCCAGCAGTCTTTCTATAAAAATGGATGTAAAAATGCACTTTCTAAAAAAAATACCTTAAAATGAAAAATATTTAAAAGGAAATATCTATTACGATAGAAGTCACAAGGGATTGAGCTTTCGATCCTCGCAGAATCTTAATCATATGCAAAATCAAGTGAACACACAAGTGACAAAAAGATGTTCAATATGTGCTCTATATGTACCCTACGCGTGTATCCCTCCAATGCATTAACCTATGTGTGTTTCCACGTGGTTGCCAAGCGCGGGAAATCAATGATCACGCGATGTCACTGACCGTTCCCCTTTGAAGATTGTTTTGATAATAATTTCTGATCTTATAATCTTATGATTAGATAGTAATTGTATTATCCTAGTTTAACAATGATCGGTATCATCTGAAATGAATGGTAAGGAAAGGTTCGAAGCTAAAGTAAAAAAAAAAAAAAAAGGATAATTCTTTTAATAGTAGTATTAGCAGTAACAATAATAATAATAAAAATAATATAAATTACCCATGACAAAACAACATCACATCCAGACTTAAGTTTTATTTTTTGAGACTCTGATTTCAATCGAGCAAAGAGTGTGCTATGCACATAATAACCGTACAAAACCATGTAAATCGACAGACTTACAAGATTCATGTTACCAATACTTATCTCTAAAAGCGTCAAATTGAACTTGATTGTTTTAACGACGAAAACTACTTCTTTTTAAAATGTGAATAGATAACTTAAACATGATTTCTTTAGTCAAAGCACAAGAACTGACCTGGCCTCACCTGTAGAATGACCCAGGAATTTTAATCCGTCAAAGTCTATTTGTTTTCGTTACATGCATCTTACTAACTGCACCGAGCATGGTCATCCCTGCCCAGAACCGGGGGCTTTCTGCGTAATGTTTCAGATAGCTTTTAGTTTAAATGTGCCAAACGTCTGGTGAAAATGGAAATTCAATCATAGAATTGACATACCCAGAAGTTGTGTGGATATTATGTTGTTCTCTGTGGGTTAAACTTTCGCCAAACGTTTTTGTGTGTGTGCTATCTACAGTAGATATGAAATTTCTAGTATATGAATAACGAACGGTCTATCATTCACTATACTCAATTGTAATAACTAAATAACTAAAATCGTCCCAAGTGTAGGTTCGATTCGCCGAGGCCGTATGCTGAGTTTAATAGACCTAGATGAGGGACAAATTGGTCATTTGGAGTTCATTATAGTCCAGTACCCAGGGCATTAATAGAAAATGCGTTAATTGTAATAGTAAAAAAAGTCTCTTGGGCGTCATTTCACCAACATAAGAACGATTCTAAGATCGGCTGGTATCCATTCTTTTGCGTAATGATACATATTATTACGCGCATTCACCGCGAGAACTGATAGATTAGATCTCCAAATCGGTCTTAAAGTCGTTCTTATCTTGGTGAAACATCGCCCAGGTCCGACATTGCAGAACAGACATCGAATCATGAAAGAAAATTAGATAGCAAGAACAAACTACTTACATGTAAGCCACTATGAACATAATTTTGCGCTTGTATATTTTGTTATGACGTATAGGCATGTACGCGTTATAGTTTACAACCGTTAATTATAACTGAATTCTTGCAAGGTATTGGCAATGTATTGTCCATACCTTATTTAATATTGTTGTGTAGTCACTACATTCCGCGTGTCCTTTTAGATTTGTTTTCTTTTTCAAGTTGGCGATGAAATATTACGAATCTGCAATCACCACACTGCAAAAACGCTGGTGTTAAATTTAACACCGACCGGAATCTATATTGGACCACACCAGAAAAGTGTTAAAATAACACGACTTTGGAATCAAATCAAAATATTTAAACGCCCACTGGTGTTGTTCGGGGCCTTAAACGACACCAGTTGGTATCGAAATGTATTAAATGGATTCCAATCTGGCGGTATTTTAACACTTTTTGGTGTGGTCGGATATAGATTCCGGTTGGTGTTAAATTTAACACCAATGTTTTTGCAGTGCACCGCAATTGGATACTTTCAAAAAATAAGTTACGAGACAAATAAATAGATTTCTATGTATCATTATCCTAAACAAGTTAAATCAGAACGCGTCACTTGAGTGAAAAAAAAAAGAAAGATTGAGACGGAAGTCTGCAGATGGGATTTTCACAGCGTTTGCAACAGCCCAAGAAAAACATGCAGGCGATTGAGAGTATTAATAACTCTCTGAGGGAGGATTTTCTCCCACTTGTGTGTTTACTGGAGTGCCTCCAAATATTTGATTTTCAGTTTTCCCGCGCTCCGAGAATCGGGCGCTCAGGGTAAAGGCACTTTGTGCACGTAACCCCGCCTGACCCACTCCGCTGCGAGATTTATTGTCCGGTCACACCGCTCCAGACTGCGACGAAAGCTTGTGCTACACCAAATTGACAATGTACGCTTTAACCGGGGTCGTGTGCGGAACTGCTGCGGTGATGTGACTTGGGCAATTTTGCGTGCTTCAAGCGAATGAAAGATGTCATAACTCTTAAGGACGTTTGATGGGCACGAAGAAAATGATATATGAGAGTCGATCACTTCGTCTTTTTCGACTTTTGATTATTGGCATCATAATTCCCATCTTACATTGCCCTTGAAAGTGCGTTTAAATAAGCTTGCCATTACAATACTCATTCCGTGATGTTTATCTACTTTAATTCGAAAGTGGTCATTGGTAAAAATACAGTTCACCTAAAAATGATTCAACAGTAGTGAGGTATACTTTCTTCAGTTCTTGTATATAATATAATATATAATATTTCTTGGATAAACATTGCCATATTGAATTACATGTGTTCATAACGTGAAAAAGTTTGTTCAACAGATTTATTATATTTCATTTCATGTATACTAATTTACTAAAGATTTACTAAAGATAAACAAATATATTTATGTAGAATTTAGTCGACGTCTGCCGATGGGTTACGTCTTTTAATTCTAAAAGTAATCCAAAATATAGACCTATTTCTACTTTGCAAAATCATTTATCTCCTTTTCCCCCTCGTACTTCTTCTAAAGCAGAAGCCGCAAAGACGTACTGTGTGGTGTGTGTGTATGTGTTTTGTTGCAGATGAAAACACGTTGCTTTTGAGTATATAAAACAATTGTCCTCGTTACTTGAAAAAAAATCTCTTTCATCTTGAACCAAAGATTCTGAGCGCTTACTATGGCATCCCCGAAGAAGACAAATTCATTTAGAATGTCATGTCACATATGACCTTTTAGCAGTATTTGGCAATGGTCAATTGTAAATAGCCTCTGGCATCGCATTCTAAAAACACCTCTCACTTCTGATTCCTGATTCAGCACCCATACCGTGAACCGAAAGCGTATAGACGAAAAAGTACGAACAGGACCCGTTCAGACCAGTCCTATCGAATGAAACCACATAGAGGAAACCAGTTTAACAGCAACTAGTTTGGAGGTAGATTTTATTGCTAGGTGCCTTCATTAGAGTGGTTTTAAGTGGCCTTCCAAACCATTTTGAAGGCTTACTTCGCGAGGTGAATTTCTGCGACTGAAAAGTAGTTTTAGGGGTAATGTGAACAAACAGGACTTTCATAAGTGGGCTTAATTAGTTAATTTCACCCTGAATAAGTCAAACATCTGCATTTCTTTTTGCTGCGCCGTGCACGCGATATGCATAGACAATGCGAGAACATAGACAATACAGCAACGCACACGCGGGAGAATCGAGCAGGAAGTATTTAAACCAGCTGCCTGTCGATCGGCATAGCAATAGAGCCCCTTTAAAAGAACTAGGCCCCATTGCCTAAAAAGTTGCGTTAACACGCAAGTCAAGAAATTTAGCGCAACTACAGTTTCAACCAATCAGGAACGCGTAAGTTTAATTTTCTGAGTTGCGTTTAATCGCAACTTTTTATGCGTAAAGCCCTGGTTACATAGGGCCCCGGAAGCAACACGATTCAACATGGATCTTTGTTAATTCACAGTTAACTGCCTCCGAACAAAGAGTCATGTTGAATCGTGTTGCTTACCGGGGATCTATGTGACCGGATCTATAGGGCCCTGGACTTGAAGTCCACTTCATGAACGCGGAGATGTATACACTCTCAAACTGGCCGTTGGAACTGTTTTGGGAAACTAGTTTAGCGAAAGCCAGCTTGGGAAAATAAATGTGAATGGGGTCGTAGTGATATGGAGATAGGTAGCACACCCGATTGAGCACATAATGCAGTTTAGGTTGTTTAAAAGGGCGCGAAAGTCAAGCGAAGTCAAGGGAAGGAAATTTGTGGGGTACGCAGTACTCGTGCGTGTTCTACCAGGGAGATGGGAATTTCCCTTGTTATACCATGAACGTAAATCCCACCGCAAACGCCACGACTCAAACACCTTAAAGGGG
>BQKZ01000153.1:47732-70662 GCA_036244855.1 Temnopleurus reevesii | reverse complement strand
GGGGGGGGGGGTGTGATTATTAGGCCATCAGTAGGAATGTGAAAACAATTTTACTCGATTAACAGTCCCCTCGATTAAAAAAACCCCGATCCGCCCCTGCACTGGAAAGTGGAGTAGATGACTCCCCCCCCCCCCCCAAAAAAAAAAGAAAGAAAAAAAAACCCGGGAGCGGGAGCGGAGAGTAGGGATGACTTATCAGGCGAATGACTAATACAACGTTAGATTGCGAAACCCAAACCTATTATGCATTCAGACAGCCAAGTGTCTATTGCGAACACTCGCGTAAAACCGATCTACTGAATTTAAATTTCCCCTGGTTATTTTCCTTCAACTATCCTCCTTTTTTTGCAAAGTCCCTTGGTATTTACCATCACATTCAGTCTGCCTCTTGCGGTTCCGATTTAACTAATCGCCTGTCAAATCAACTGTATCACTCCATATAAATATGCAAAAGCTCCGTTAACATGTGTGCCTTTGATTAACATGGTACTAATGCCGATGCCAACCCAGTGCTAACTGGGTGCCAATACGGTATCATTACGAATAAGCAAGATGTCAACACGTAGAATACCAAACAATGTCACGGTATGAGTCCGGTCCTAACTCTGCTTCCCAACGGTCTCTAGACGGTGTTATTTACGTTTTCATCTGGAACATCGAAACGTACGGTGCAACTTTCGGAAAATTTGTTCGAAATTTTAAATATCGTTGGGGGCGGGCTGGACTGACAAGCTAAAATAGGTCTTCACCTGAAATTTGGCGCCCCTTCGGCGCTCGGCGATTTTGGCTCCCCCATCTAGCTCTGAGCCCAAAAGCTCCCCCTCCCCCATGTCGCGCGCATAACGTCGAAGCTAAAGCTTTTGAACGTTTATTTCACTTTCGGTAAACACGTTAGAACGTGAATCACGAAGGAGCCAACCTCGTGTCTACACGATGCGACACGATTCATCACGATGAACCATTATTCATCCAGCTTGATTCCCATGCATGTGTGAAAGGGACTTAAGACAGATTCGAGGGTGACCTACAAACAAATAGGCTCTTCTTTTTTTCACGAGTTAATATTTTCGGGAAATGACTCCGCATTGCGTTACTATGTCTTATTCGATTTATCATGTAGGTGTTCGCGCGATCAGATTATGCGAAGTAAAAGGGTATCTCCGCCTTACGAATGATTCTACATTAAATTCAATTCATTTATTTTCACTTCATCAGAAATAATACAAAGTATAATGACAATTTGCAAAAAAAAGTTGAAAACGCTTTCAACATGATAAATTCAATACATTAAACGTATAGATCAATTTTGGTTAGTTGTGATATTGAACTTTTTTGTAAGCTGCAGTAAAAATGCTACCATAATGCAAATCAGAGCATATTCATAGTTTGTTTAAACAAAATCGACCCAGAAATAGATTATCGCGAAACAAAAATGACGACATTCGTCGCTCTCTTCAATGTTCAACAGCACATCGCCTCACGTGCAAAACGAATGCGAGTTCACACTCTACACATAATGCTACCGGACATTCCCTTTGCTTTGACCCCTGTCGGTTGGCGGTCTATTCATCTAGCGCTACGAAGGAATAACGGCATATTGACATTTCCAAGCTAGAATAAACCAGAAAACGTGAACAAAATCTTCTCCTAACTTCGAACACATACAGCTATACTTAAGCATGTAAAGCCATTTAAGGATGCATTGTTCATTTCACATAAATGTTTGCATCCTAACCATCAACAATGTCGAAAATTTGAATTGTTTGAAATCATGGTAATTTACAATATAGAATAGGTTGCCAGTCCTACAATCTTTTGGATGGTAATTCAACATTTATGTTTTGGCTGTAATTCGTACTCGTACGTTTCCATGAACAAATAACGACCCTATCCTGTACCCAGTAACAACCCTTAACTTGTTGGCACCTGAGAAAGGGTCACCAAGATAAGAAATAGTTTAAGAACGACTCTAAGAAATATTGGTATCGTTTCTAATGAATACGCGTAATATTATAAGTCATTACGCACAATAACTGAGACAAGATGTTCCTGAAGTCATCCTTAAAATCTCTCTTATCATGGTGAAACATCGCCCTGGTGTGTGTGATAATTATCAGGGTTGTTAATCACCAAACAAAACATTACACGTTGCGGTACAATTATTAGAAAGCCAATAATTTTGTTTTTGTATTTGCTAATCTGAGCATGCGTAATACCATGTTTTTAGTTATCCGTTATTTCTACAAGAGACGTAAGAAGCAAGTTATTTCTTTTCAACTCTATCAAAATGTGATCTAGGTTTGTAGCTAATTAGACAGTTGTATGGTTCATGCCGCAGAATTTGTATGGGACACGCTTGGCGTATGATAATTTCGTTATACACATCACACACGCAATTACTTGTGTATATATAGAACACTTGATACAAACTTTAGAACTACGTCCCCTTCCCAATTCGTCGGTGATCTATGGTTCATTCTGAATATGATAATACATTAACACCGCATCAACTAATGACCACATTAACTAATCACCTAATGACTTAATGAGCAATCAATCTTTCCCCCACATATATTAATAGTTAGCAATATATCACCAGTTAGAAATAACGGCTAAAAGAGGTCAAATGTGATGCCTGTCGCCAACATGTTTTTTTTCACACCAATTTAATCACTTTCAATTCAATCACTATTATAATTGTCTACATGGACTCGCATGAGACGTACCGTCTGTTAAAATCGAGGGTAAAATGAATCGAAAGTGCTTTCACAGTTTGATTCGACGTTACTTTGGATGATTAAATTTAGAAGGACACGAATCGTTTTTTCCAATTTGTACTAATTTCAAGTGATTATAAGACAGTAATTTACATATTTTAGGTGATTGCAAGTACGAATGATTATTGTTAGGAATTTATTTAATTATACATGTTCTATATAATTGATCAAATGCAATTGGAGGTTATATGAATAAACTGGAATACACTAGAATGAGTTTTTGCACTCGTAATTATGACCACAATGAATTATAGAAGACATGAAAATTAGAATTACTGTAATTGCTGAAAAATTAAGTGTTGTTAGAAAGTTACACTCGAAAATCAATTACATATTAGTTGCAAACTAAAACGCAAGTTCTCATTTGCACACTGCTGTCTGAGCCTTTTTATTTTATTTATTTATTTATCTATTTATTTACAAAACGCGCATTGATTACTGGATTTGATCGGTATTTGCTGATCAAGTGCAGCTGGCTTCTGATCGAAACTATCTAGCAACACCATCGTAGAATTGGCGATGACACACTTGCTTTTGACGCCATTAGTTGGCAGTTCTTGTTTTTTAAGTTATGATTTTCACTAGCTTATTCAATTCGTTAGGGAAACGTCCTCGAATGATTTTACTTCTAACTTACAAGAGAAATTATAAATAAAATAACGATGTAATTATTGCCAATTGGGAAGGAGGGCGCGAAAAGGACATCCCCCGTACCTTGAAAAGCAAAATGAATTAATGAATAAAAAAGGAAAGGGTGAATATATTTATAGATACATAGAGACATAAATAGATAATAATCAATAAGCAAGTAAAATAAGTAAAAACAAATCAATTTCTAAGATAAAAATCTCCCCCTATTTTTATTTGTGCGTATTTGCGTGCATCGGGTATCATGAGGATTTTGAAACATGATTTTAGTGTCGGTACAGAAATGACCTGCAAAATCACGAACTTAGCGTAAAAAGTCACATTTTATGTAAACAATCCGCAAAGTGCTCAAAATGAATGAACAGAAAACACCACAAACACAATCTATACCGTCAAACAAACGATTCATCTTGGGATGGAATTGATTCTGTTTAATGTAACTTATAAATGCCGATAAGGCGAATCTCATTGACCTTGTATTTCACAGTTTGAGAATGTTTACTACTTACAACCGTCCCCGATGACGATGTTTTTAAAGGCCGATTCACATCTTTGCGTTTTCAGCATGCGCCGATCAAGCGTTTTTGAAAATCATAAACGCTTCTTTCTCGCACAAAATTACGCAAGCCATAAAGTGGACTGACGTTCGGCGGAATCTCCTTGAACGTTAGCCAAAGTCCACCATCTGACCAGCTGCTGTATACTGTTTGCTTAGGGAGCGTTTTTAAATTTCAAACACGATGGGCCACAACGTAGGCTAAAACGCAAAGGTGTGAGTCAGCCTTTGAATCAGATAGAGGTGCTGGCGCCTGTTATTTCAACACATGGTGCTTGATTGCCAATTCTAGAACGTGATAGCTTATCTGCTTGTATCTAAATTAAAGAAAAAAATGGTTGTTAATTTCCTGTCAAGTTCATGGTCAGAATTTTCAGCATGGTTGTTTGTGATAAACATATTCATGTAATAAGTATTTTTATTATTTGCTTTGTTTACTAAAGTATTCACATTTATGTACGCTACTTGACAACGAACGTATTTACGATGTATTCCTTCTTCTAAACAGTGCACTAGAAACGAAGCAAAAGCCAGATACAGAAACAGTAAAAGTAAAATTACATTGAGGATTGCGCGCCCATATTGGCAAGTTGATACAGTTGAAGAACGCATGATGAATTAACATTGTCTAAATCTCGAATGCTTTGTTCCCTCGCAAAATTATTTCCCTTAGGATTTTGCAATTAAAGCTTCCCCATCATTAGGTTTTTTTAATAGTTTCTTGTCATGGATTGTGTCTCAGGTTATTGTTCATTATCAACGAATGTATAGCATATATGAACTATACTGCTCCTCGGCGTAAAAAAAAAGGATATGTAGAAGAGAAACTTTGATGGACCTAACTGATAATATACGTTGAGAAAAAGCCAAACAATTTCGAAGTTAGCCATCCGTCTTCCTATCCTATCTTATTTGAGATGATGCATTTTAGATTTCATTCGTTGGGAATCCGTTGGATCCTTAACGCATATTTGTAACTGAATATTAAACATCCAACTAACACGATATAAACTATTTCCGAAAAGTTAAGTGGGCCACAGACACTAGAACCGTACGCCGTGTATTTTACTGTGCGAACACAACAATCGCTACCCGGTTCCGATTTGAATAGCATTACAAAGGACCATTGAATTTGCGTTCGACTTAATTTTTCGAAAATGGTTTATATCGTGTTAACTGTACTTACCTACATGTTTTAATGGCTTCACTCACTCCAGACCGAGTGGAAATTAAAATTGTAGAAATGCTGCTAAAATAAGCGAATAAATCGATGAGATGTCAGAAGTGTTGACACAGTGTCATTGCGGTGGGGTTGTTCAGTGGGCTTTATTGGAATGGATTACCAGATTGCATGCTACTCAGGCCGTTATTTAAACAAGTGGACAACGTTGAACTTTGTGTAAACACGTCTTACTGATTTATGGACTGGTGTCTGACAAGCGCTTTTATTCCAAACAGATTCGGCACGAGTTTTAGTTCAGTTCAGTTCACTCATTTCCAGAAATCGAATAAAAAAAAACACAATTTGTTGCTCATAATCGAATGAATTAAAACCAGAAAAGGTGCGCGTTTATATCAATCCTGCGTCACACCTTTGCGTTTTTTAGCCTGCGTCAGCCCATTTGTTTTTAGAAATTAAAAACGCTCAATGGACGCACAGCATACGCGGATCAGAGGGTAGACTGGCGTTCGGCTTGCGCCCATGGAGCGTACGCCGACCGTCAGTCCACGGTATGACCTGCGTCCGGCCGACTCAAACTTTTGCGTTGTGAGCCTGCGGCAGCTCATTTGTTTTTGGAAATGGAAAACGTTCCATGGACGCACAGCATACGCGGACCAGACGGTAGACTGACGATCGGCTTGCGCCCAATGATCATACGCCGACCGTTAGTCCTCCGTATGACCTGCGTCCTGGGAGCGATTTTGTTACAAAAAAAAAACCGCTGGGCAGACGCAGGCTAACGCAAAGGTGTGTGTCGGCCTTTTTTGATATATGGACTGGCGTGCGACAACCGCTTTACTCCAATCAGATTCAGCACGATTTTGTGGCGCATATTCAAAATGAATTAAAGTTAGAAAAGGTACGCGTTGATATAAAAACGACAAATACGATTTCCTCCGTTACGGATGAAAATATTGTTGGAAACTAAACAAAGAAAGACGGAGAAAAGACAAAGACTATTGCTGCTCGAAATGCGCGAAATATATATAATTTTTCATATTGACGGTGCAAGTTACTGGGAGAAATGAGTTAATGAAATATATGAACAAGGTGTGTATTTGACGTTATGTTATAGGCTACACGCTCAGAAAAAGGGCTCATAAAGAGTTTCAAATTGAATGGGTTGATTGCCACTTCAATGAATAGCGTATAGGATCCGACCTTATTTATTCATTTATTTATTTATTTATTTATTAGAACATAATTACAGAGGATAAAAACATGATCAGCATACAAACTGTTTTACATCATGGTCCTCTTGCGACACAACACACAAATATATACACAGTAGCAAGAACAACAGCATAAGAAGACTAACAAAAGTAGAGTAAAAAATAAGCAAAGATTAAAATAGGAAAGAATGAATTATGGCAAGTGTTCAAAGATTATAAGATCAGCATAAAAATAACAAATTCATACCTTGTCCTTAAATGATCATTTCATTTTTTTTTTAAATTTCCATCAAACTCTTGTAAATAATATTTAAAAATGTACATAACAATATGAAAAAAATGATGATGGTGGAGACAACGAGGAAGGCAAAAAGCCTTATACAAATTTACTTACATGAAAGGAAATAAGTCTTAAATCTTAAATCTAGTTTCAAATTACTTTAACATTCTATTTGGGGCCTTTTAATGATTGTTCATATTTCCCACTTCTTATTAAGTCTACTTAAAAAAAGGTCAATATGTCTCTTTGGTATGCAGAACGGGAAAACCCCGTTTCTAATATACGTGAATAATACATGTCATAAATCATGCAGCCGAGAGCTCAAACAAGATTATATAATTTTTCCTAAAATTAATAATGTTACACAAGTGTAATCTCATCAATAACAATGAAGGTTATACGCTTGAGAGTAATATTTGACGCAATGCCCCCCTCGATCCCCCCTATCTATCTATCCTTCACCTTTTAAAATTGTTTGCAAAGTTGGAAAAGCGCCCGCTCTGTCGTGAATCGAACCCGGATCTTTAGCTCTGACACTAGACCACGGAGGCGGACTTATAGAGCAGACACACCTGCAGGTTGATCACACCTTGCTGCCACACTGAATTATATTTAATTCAAACTATAAATGATACTGTAATTAGCTGATTAGTGTCTTCTTTAATTAATGGATTTGTGCAATCGAGATTGAGAAAAATAAATGTCAAACATTAGATTTCAAATGGAATAAGACTTACAATGTTTGTTGATGTGGTCTGTTAGCAGGATGGGATTGGTCTGTTGGTTTGACTGCAGAACTTGATGCGAAACGAGCTAATTGCTTTCCATGCATACATATAACTGTGAAATAAATTAGCGAAGATCTTCGCACTTATTCTGGCTTATTCTAGTTCCAAAATACCAATCGACCGTTAATCCTGAAGAGTGCTAGATTAATTGACCGCTATCGGATACGGGGCGAAGTTAATGATGATTCCGGTGGTATTGTGTGTGGAGTTTGAATTCTCATTCATTCTGCATGCGAGGCGAAGAGCTGTTGAACAAAGCGACGCACGTCGTAAATTTTCGTTTCACGATAATCAATGCATTTCTGGGTCAATTTCATTTAAACAAGCTATGAACATGCTTTAATTTGCTATTGAAGAAAATGCATTATATGCTGATATTTTTTTTTAAATACAGATCACAAGATAGTTAAGTATCTGAAGCGCCATCTCTCCGAAAATTGATCTTTACGTTTAAATAAGCCCCCACTCAACTTCTCATCCCCATCTACTCGTTTAGCTGTCATCATGACCCGATTGCCGTTTACAAATGAGGACAATTTCGAAGACAGATTCCCGCTCCCTCCCGAAAAGGGGATTGGATTAACTCCAAATCCACAAGTCGTGCTTTCGATTCCGACGTGATGTTTATTGTAATAATGGTCATTCTAAAAGGCACGAATACTGGACTACAAAGCTAAATTCATTTGGTCTGCTATGTTAGTTTGTTGATCGAGCGTCTCGTAAATGTTTTTTTTTTTTGCAATGTCAGTTTTATTCAAAGCGGCGCCACAGAATGACATACGAGTGTTCTCCAGTGATTTAAAGCTATACGTCCTACTAAAAGATTGCTTTGGTATTGCCTAGGATATGTCTATTTCAATTCGGACTGCTCTTGTCACGGTATATATACGTCATGGTGATGTTTTACTTGGTCATCGCTTGTTCATTTGGATTTGACCCGATACTGTCAATACTCTTGATGTTAAAGATATATATTCGTAATGGTCGGGATGCAGAAATTGATGTGAGACGAGCTGATGTTTCTCTCTCTGTCTAAAAAACCCAAAACAAAAACAAACGATCTATCGGTTTTAATTGACATTCAAAGGTCGAATAAGTGACAACATACGCGTACGTGTTATTTAACTTTCCTTATTAATTTTTCATTGTTTTAAATTTAATTTGTTTTAAATATTAGGGTAAGATCTCTTTGAATCTCTCTCACACACGCGTACACACACCCGCTCGCGAACACACTTCCACACAAACACATACTTATATTCACATACACACATATACACATAAACTATATACACATGCACACACCCGTATATGAGTATTCGCACACAAACTTCACACAGGCATACATACGCACACACGCACACACACCAGATACACACAACATACACAAACTATAAAACATACACATACACAATTTTTTCTTGTACATGTCATTAGATCATTGGCGCACACAAACTCGCCTGCTGCCCACATATACCGACACTCACACACGCTCTCTTCACATACTCACACGGCGCCCACTCCCTTTTACCACATCACTATAAAATACCTCTATATATGATTTTACCACACGATCCCACTATATCTTTGACCTTTAATGTCCTTCCATTAAGATTTTTCAGCATATCATTGACGTACTCCACCAATTACAAACTCTGCTTTAAGTGAACTCTTTCCATTTCCAACATACTATTTTATGCGTCTGATCATCTTTTAAATGGCATCAATCATCTTGTTTTCATGTTGGTTTCAATACGTGGTGCAGCATTTTGTATCTTGCATTGTATTGTATATATTCTGCTTGAAACGTTGTAACAATATGTTGGAATAATCATACTTTCATTCAGTTTCTATCCAGCATTTCGCCTTTATGAAAACATTGCCCACAATTTATAAGGTATATCATATAACAAGGTATATCACGAACTTACCATGCATGTGCATGTATTTTGATACGGTGCATTCCCTTACGGTTGTTCGAAATAACACATTTTACCCCCACGGAAACAGTATGTTGCATTTATTGCTCCGTATATTTAGGCCACTTAAACAATAATAGATCACCCGGACAGGCCTGTTTAGCCAATATGTTCCTGATTCATTCAAATGCATTGATATATAATACATACCTCTGCAGGTTCTTGAACTGGTTTGTGGTTCATAAAGTTGTGCATAGATCTACGCACAAGTCTACGAACGAATGGTGACACTTTCTCGCACTCATTGATAATGCCCGATGCCGAATCGCACAGAAGAAATGGGCACCAGCCGTTTGCAGACTCGTGCAATGATCTACCATGTCTACGCTTGAATTTACGAACAACTTGTGAATCTTTCTCTCGCATTCAATTATAATCCCTGGCATTGAATCGCACGGAAGAAACGGTCACCAGTTGTTCGTACAGACGTACGCAGATCATCCATCAATTTATTTATCTTAATTTATCAATTGATCTATTTGTCATCTTTTTCAAAGATGATCAATTTAAGAGCAAAAAAAGTTAACCATACCAATGTGTTCTAGAAGATCCCTACATGCATAGTCCCAAAGAAACCATTTATGTATATTTTGACCTTCCTGAGAATGATATTTTACAGGCTTACTTTATTTCATAGCCACATATAGAATATTAATTCATCAAAAAATTTAAGTCCGACTTTGTTGTCTTAAAAGCACCTTCTAAAATGTTTATTTTGGTATGCTGAAGCAGCTTTGTTTTCGATACCCCGGGACAATGTAAAATATGTGAAATGTTCCCAGAATATAAAATTGGTTATTCATTCGGCGATCTATATATCTTGGCTTTGACATTGGAATACAATTTCGAGATAAATTAAGTCTCCCTTTTAAGGTCAAAGGATCATTCACCGCAGCATCTCAGAATGTATTATTCAACAAAATTACCCCGAGATTATGTGCCGGGAATGCCTATTCGGAAGTTTGGTAAAGGTTAAGTATTTTAGGATAAAGTAGTCCATTAAGGGTAAGGTTAGTGCAAGGCATGAAATTGAGAGAGCCATTTATTAAATGGAAAATTCTAATGGAGAAAAGGAAAAGATGACAAAATTTGATGAAAAGATGAGCAAAAAGAGGGAGAGAACAATACGTAAAAGGTAGAATGAGGAAGAGTAGTAGAAGGAGAAAAAGAAGAAGAATGACAAAGAAAGAATTGAAAATAACACGATATAGACTAGTTTTGCAAAATAAAGTGGGTCATGGACAATAGAGCCGTACGCCGTGTATTGCACTGTGCAGACACAACAATAACAAGCCGGATTTGATTGAATATCATTACAAAGGAGCATTGAATTGGCGTTCGACTTTATTTTTCGGAAATGGATAATATCTTGTTAAATGAAGAAAAAGAGAAAGGAATAGAACAAGAAAATGAAAAAAGTAGAATAAGGAGAGAAAAGAAGAAAAAAAAAGAGGAAAAGAGATGAAAGAAGGTGGTACATTACACAAAAATTGCATCAATACAAAATAAGTTCAACAGGGGAAAGTAGAATATTTTCAATATGAGATAGGGGGATAAAGACAGAAGGGGAGGAGGGGTTGGTAGATAAGAGTTATTGAGAGAAGAGAGAATGGGAAATATGAAATGTAGGGGCACAAAAAAAAGTGAGAGGGAGCGTAAGTGAATAAGAGAGAGAGAGAGAGAGAGAGAGAGAGAGACAGAGAGAGAGACAGACAGAAAGAGAGAGAGAGGGGACAGAGAGACAGAGAGAGAGAGAGAGAGAGAGGGGAGGGAGAGAGAGAGAGAGAGAGAGAGAGAGAGAGAGAGAGAGAGAGGAGAGAGAGAAGGGGAAAGCATGACGATGGGCAATGGAACAAATCTTACTCTCAAATTGTTAAATATTTCCAATAAACGCGTTTGGTCGCCAACAAACCTAGACTAGCTCTATAAATGGCACAGTATTAAACATGTTGAAATTGAATAGATTACAAGTCAGTGACTTGTTCTTCAGGATATTAGATTTCGGACACTGTAGTAATGAAGAAAGAGATTTTCGAAAGCAGTAGAAATGAAATAGATCATAGATCTCACAGAGAATGTTGATGAGAAGAAAAAAGACATTTATGTCTAGTATGTAATAAAATCCCGATTTCTTTTATTACAGACAAGTGGAAAATTTCACATGGGCGGTAACAGAATTATATGAAATTTTGTTTCTATCTGCTCAGTGGCATACTCAAAGGCCCGTATTCCGATAGCGAGGTTTAAGTTAACCCTGGTCTAAATTTGTGGTTTAAGTATGGAGAGCCAAAAGAGGCTTGAATCTCTAACAGTCGATGTTTAATTTACCAGCTCATTTAGCACTCATATTATTCGAAACTGTCTCGGAATAGAAAATTCTATAGTTTTCTACATTAATAGTGCATGGAAGAAGAGAGCAGTTTACAAAAGAATTATTCAGTTTAAAGAAAATGTTGGCACATTGGGCTACTCATACTTAAACAACAGATTTAAACTCGAGTTTTAGTTTAACCTGATATCAGAATACGGGCCTAAGAGACCAGTCAAACTCTTAAAATGTAGTATAAAGTAATTGCTAGTATTATGGGAAGGAAGAAGCATTTTTATTGGCCACATGGATGGCTTCAATGTATGTAGGTGTCGGTAACGGAATTACATGTTCAAGTTCAAGTTTAGTTGTCTGTCATAAGTACAAATACAATGCAATACAACATAGCATCGATGTTAAAGTAGTAATACAGAAGAAAGACATATCCGTAAAATGTGAAAATTAAAAATAGCATAATTTTGAAGAGAGATTTTGTTATTATATGATATATTTCAGAAGCCAAGCCAATCATTCAAAATATACTCTCCCCGAGAGTTTATTATCGTGTTCATCATTGGACTATTATCATGTGGAAATACACTTGTGTCAATCATTAATGTTATTAGACTGCATAGTTCGTTAAAGCCATTGCTTTTGGGGAACATACGGACATGATATTCTGACATTCATTTCCTGTCGCTCCTACTTCCTCCTCCAAATCATTTTAAAAGGTGTATGCCAACACCGAGGGACTTTTAATTTAATCAAATTAAAAAGAGTTCTTGTTGAAATGATATACTCCTTTTTTTGACATTCGAATGTTAAATTGTGCCGGATTTCCGGCTCCCTGGTCCCCGTAACATAAAGCTTTTCAATCGATCGTACGATTGATATCAATCGCAAGTCTATGGGAAATAGTGTACTAAAGATTGCGACTGATCGCTAACCTATTTTATGTTACAGGCTCCTGGATGTGACTTATTCCCTCATGAACTCTTTTTTTTTTGTGCAAATTATTTTGTTTAATTTGGTTTTCTGAGAGTGAACCATGGATAGAATCATGGGATTCAGCAACTCGAAAGAATGACCTCATCCTCAAGCACGTCTGTGGAGGCTACAGACATGACAGAGGAGGGAAGGATTGAAAAGGGGTGATGTTGTTACTTCTTTGACCGCTTTGAAGACGATTAAACACGTTTGGTGTTTTGGTTAAATAACTTTTAATTTGATGCTCTAAAACAAATGTTGCATGAGCAGAAACATTTTTTTTTTAAATTCACAAAATCAGGTCATTATTATTGTGTACCAATTTGCCGTTTGATGCATGGAACTTTCTTAATGAAAATAATCTCTGAATATTATTATATTTGAAATGCAGTGAACATTATTTGACAATTCAATATTTTCACAAACTGGCAACTTTTACATTTTCAACACGATTTCTGGCAATGAAGATTATATTTTGTTAAACTGTAATAAATTGAAGTGTTTAATAAACAATTTTTTTAGTGTTGCCAATTTAGGGAAGAAATAATGATCGATTTGGCTCTAAAACTATTCCTGTTCTGAATGGGTTAATCATAACTTTTGATATTGGTTTAGATTCTAAAAGATGGGAATGGGCATTAAGACCGACTCAAACTTTTCGTGTAAACCAGAAGTAGGGCGTTCATGACAATCATTGATTGGGGATATGCAGTACTATGGAATGGCGCTTATGGATTGGTCAAGCGTATTCGCTCTGTATTCCTGCGTTCTGACTGTCTGATAGACAATGTAAATGTTTCTTCTTTCCCATACCATTTACTTTATACCACAAATTGAGAGTTTAATAGGTCTCTAAAAGTATGTCACTAACCTATACCAGACAAAAATGAAACTCAAAATGGCATGTAATTCCGTTACCGACCATGTGGGATTGCCCAATGTGACTGACATAGTACGGGATTTCGGGACCCTTGTGTATGTACTCTGATACCCAACGATGTACAAACAGAGAGGTTGTGTTCTTTTTAGGGTTATTGACATTGCTCCGAACGACTCAAACAAGCCTAACGTGACTAATGGGCTATAGTCGCATCTTCCATCGAGCTTGATTTAGTAATTGTATCTTAAGAGTCTGCCCTGGCCTTCAAGCTCATTTCGATTCCCCTCTAAAGACCGACTCACACATTTGCGTTTTTTTAGCCTGCGTCGGACCAGTGAATTTGTAAATTAAAAATGCTCCCTGGATGCACACATATGCAATTAATACTGTGGACTGACGTTCATCGTACGGTCATAGAGCGTAAGTTTAACGTCAGTTTACCTTCTGATCAGCATAATTATACAGCATATACATCAGCATTTTTTTTCCAAAAACGCCCGGCCGACACAGAATAGCGAGGTTACGCACCGTCGACGCGAACGGCAAAATCGTTGATCAATACCATGTTCGACCCGTCTAGGTCGACTTCGCCAGTGACAACAGCGGCGAAGAGCAAAATTCTACAACGATATTTGCTCAATCCTGCGTCCGTCTTAGATGCAGGAACGTAGCTAATTAGATACGGCCAAGCGTATCACGTGCCTATTATGCACATCTTTTGATTTCGGCGTGAAAGCTCGATTCCTGACGTCACACTCAATTTGCATAATGCCGTTGAGCGAGTAGCGTAACAGAAGTTAAGAGCAATGGAGGGAATAAGGACGGGTTAGCAAGAACGCAGGAATCTGACTAATTCTCCCGTCGTTGAGCCGCTCCGTTGTCGAGCGTAACCTCCCTGATAATAACTCAAAGGTGTGAGTCATGTATCATGTATAGGTACATGAATCATGTATAGGTACTTCACCCTCATATTGAGAATACGGCATTGCTAAATGTGTGCATGTTTCTATTCCCCCTTCTTTCTGCGTTCTTGGTCCGTTTTTAGGGGGGGGGGGGGAAGCAGAGGTCAGATCAGAAAACACTTAGATAGAAAGATGACTGAAAGACTTGTACATAGTCTTGTAATGTGCCATATTGATAATTGTAATTCTCTTTTGTATAACCTGCCTTCCACTCTACTTAATCGAATCCAAAGAATCCATAATTCTGCTGCTCGTCTTGTCTTGAAAGCCCGTTCAAATGAGTCTTTTACACACCTACTGCAAGAGTTACACTGGTTGCCTATACATGCTCGCATTGAGTTCAACATTTTTCTTATAACGTTCCTCTGTGTAAGGGGATTAGCGCCTGTGTATCTCACTGAATTACTTACTACTTATACACCAACCAGGACCCTCAGATCTTCTCAAAAATCTCTTCTTGTTCCTCCACATATCAACACAAAATTCTATGGATCTAGATCCTTCTAAGCAGCTGCAGCAGAATTTTGGAATCAATTACCAGATGATATCAAGAAATCAGACACCATTGACAATTTTAAGGCACGTCTAAAAACATTTTTATGTAAAAAAGCCTTCAAATGTTGAGTTAAATTTCTTTGCTGAGCACACGTACTTAATAACTATTGTTCCTCTCTTTGCTTTTTTCTCTTTAATCAGCGCATAGAGACATTATATGTGATATGCGCTTTATAAGTATAGTATATATTATTATTATTATTATCCAGTTGCTTTATAGGGAACACGATTTGTCATCGGATGACCATAAGGATGAGCCATATTAGCTAGATCTGTTCAAAATAAATTTTGTGTCAAAACAGAAAGACAAAATGGTAATATGGGGAGATGGAGAAAATAAAAACGGTACACACAGAACAAGAAAGAGAGAGGGATAGCGAGACAGAGAGAGAGAGAGAGAGAGAGAGAGAGGGAGAGAGAGAGAGGGAGGGAGAGAGTGCGTGTGTGTGTGTCAAATGATACCTAGGTAGGCAGAAGGAAAGGAAGAGGAAGAAGAGTGAACAGAAAAAGAAGAAAAGTAGATGAAAAAGAAAGACCAAAAGAAAAAATAATGAGAAGAAGAAGAAGAAGAAGAAGAAGGAGAAGAAGAAGAAGAAGAAGAAAAAACAGAAAATGAAGAAGAAAAAGAAGAAAATGAAAACGAAAAAATAGAAAGGAGAAGAAGAAGAAGAGGAAATAAGAAAAGTAGGGGAAGAAAATATTTCAAGAATAATGCAAAAAGATTGTTTTGCTAGCTCTTTTTTCAAATCATAAAGCAATGGCTGCTCTATGAACATTTTAGGGACACGATATCACGGCCTTTCTATAACGCTGTCAATCAACAGACATTGATCCATATTTTCTATCATAGTGAAAATCCGTCTCATATAAATCATTCCTTTCCTGCGGCTAGATCTGGCTTACATGTGACTGCTTTGTTTAACATTTCATCAAACATTGTGTTCATGACCTGTTTTCCAGTCCGACCTTCTCATTTAATTCATTTTGAAACCAGACGTCGAGATGCGAGGTGTTGACTTCGTTCGTCTCGGATCCCTGAATAAAATTGTTCGAACATAAATGCAACAAAAAAGTACCTCCCTCCTGTGGAATGTAATATAACTTTTCACCCGACAAGTGCAAATTAAAAGAATTTGGCCAGTATGAGAATTCGTCTTGGATAGAGGTAAGAAAGCGTGGGATCCCTAAATTTGTCCGAACATAACGGACGAGTCACCAGTAACATAATTTTTGCCAGTTTGAAAACTCGTCAGGGATCTGTAAAATTGTTCGAACCTTAAAGAAGAATTACACCCAGACAATAATGTATAGTCAGTAAATGAAGAGAGATCAGATGAACACACTGTAAAAGTTTGAGCAAAATCAGATAATTTATTCAAAAGTTATGAATTTTCAAAGTTAGCATTGCCTCCTGTGCAGGGCACCCTTGAATAGGCAACGTATTGCCAATTAGCATAATCTGTGATGTCATACATGGAGAACTCCAATTCACTTTGTATCTAAACTTATGGAAAATGGATCAATATCATATTTCAAATGATGAATCACTACCGTTATTTCTGGAATGCTTGCAAAATTGGTGTGGCTATAATATATTCACCAAATAAACAAAATTCTGTCTACTTTTCTGGAAAAGAAGAAAATGTGAAATTGTGTGTACAAAGTTAATGGAGAGTTTTCCATGTTGGCAGCCATTTTGTGCCTGTACGTAGGAGCCCATGAGGGGCTTAAATCTAAATTTTGAAAATTCATAACTTTTGAATGGATTGTCGAATTTTGCTCAAATTTTCAGTTTGATCATTGTATATTCGTTATCCACTGAAAGCACATTAATGTCTGGGTAAAGTTCCCCTTTAAATTAACACAACAATATTTTAACTTTTCATTTCATTGTGTAACAGATTTTTGATCGAAGGGTGCCAGGTAACAGTAAAAATAAAGCTAATCAACTCTCTGGCTAGATGATGTGTGAAAACTATTTTTTTAAAGTCATGCATGAGTACACACCAAAATGACGTCTTTTAAGATCCTTGTACCAGGTATTTAGTATTTCATGCTTCTAGCGAGCATCGGAAAAATATTGTTTTTCCTCTAGACCCAATTCTTATATACTGACATCGTTTTACAAATTGGTGAGCAAAACTCGTAATCGAAACATTACGAATTTCTTAAGCGATCTTTAATTAAAGTATGGGCATTTCTGGTAAGTGCATTCCTTCAAAACTATTACAATTGATCAACCCAACACAAAATTTCCTGCTTGATTAAAAAACACCAAAATCTATGTGCCTTTTAAAAATACTGACATTACTTTTTTTCAATTTGGTATGTGCTTCTGTACACCCGCGAGCCATATATGTTATGTGTATTTCAAAGGAGGGGTGCTTGCTTTTTATGATGTGTTTTAATTCCGAATGTCATGATCTGCATATATTGGATTCGACTGTAAATCAAGCGACAGTTTTAAATCGAGTTATTTTCATTTCGTCTACCCTTTTGCCATATCCCTTTCTTTAACTTGGACATTTGATATTTGAGTGATATCCATAAAAAGTGCATTGGTAATCAAATGTCGTCAGATACCTTGTGTTTTAGAAATATTCCTGAAATAGAAAATATTGAATATTCTATTTATTTCATTGTTCCATATGCTGGGAAAGCATTGTGGCCAAGTGGTATAGGCTCGCATGTTCCAAAGAGAGGGTCTTGGGTTCAAATCCAAGCCCGACACAAATTTCCCTCAACAAGAAATGAATGATAAACCGGCAACCAATCGAATGAAATCTGCTATTCAACAAAACGGGGTGAAAAGCAACGCCTATTAGAAATAATTCGTCAAGAGACAAGATAAAGACGTTAGAAATGTTTTTTTTTATATCTCCATTTCGTAATTTCTTTAACTGTTGTTCTTTATTTCTCCCATGGGCCGTAGGTTGAAAGGCCTTCCTTTTACTGTTGTCCATACTCTCCACGTGTCCACACTTTTGCTTATTACCATTGCTGATGTCAGCAACTTATTGCTCCAACGATGACGTCGAAAGCCACTGACCATATTGAAACTCCAGAAATGCAAGAACTGTTAATAATGATAAAGAAGAGATTAGAAAACATAAACATGACGCCTTTGAAAGAAAATGAAACGGACAAATCCTTTAATTTTAAAGCCGTAAACACGATATGATCTATTTCCGTAAAATTAAGTCGAACGCCAAATCATTGCTCCTTTATAATGCTATTCAAATCGGGAGCGACATGTGATTGTTGTGTCCACACAGCTGAATACACGGTGTACGGATCTATTGTCCCATGACCCACTTTATTTTCCAAAAATAGTTTATATCGTGTTCATATAATACATTTTTTTGAGGATCTCCTTTTAATTGATTGCTGTAAAGAGTAAAGCTTTTAGCGTCATGAGCACTGATAAAGTGGACCTGTGCGCTTTACAAGTAGCCACCATTATCATTTATCATTATTATTGTGTCCGCACAGCTTAATACACGGCGTACGGATCTATTGTTCCGTGACCCACTTTATTTTGCAAAACTAGTTTATATCGTGTTCGTATAATACATTTTTTTTTTAAAGCTCGCCTGTGGACCTTCCTTTTAATAAGAAGCATCTTAGGTCCAGGGCCCCGTGACATAGAACTTTCCAATCGATCGTACGATTGATATCAATCGCAAGTCTATGGGAAATTATATAATAAAGTTTGCGATTGATTGCAAATTTGTTTTATGTAACAGGCTCCAGGCCTCTCACCATCCTCACCGTGACCGCTGGAGTGCAATCCATTGATCATTGTCAAATCATACGGGGCTAATGCTGATCGATCGAAGACTATCGTTCTTCCTTTAAAGGAGGACTCCACGCCAAAAATGTCTTGCTTTGATTGAAAACGCAAAAATCAGACAAACAGATCAAAAAAAGTTTGAGCGAAAACGGACAACAGATAAGAAAGTTATGAATATTTGATAAATATCTTAACGCCCAAGTATAGTTTTGGTAAAGATTAAGAAATGTGAATTTTGCGGGATATTCATCACGACATATATATTTTACAAACATTTCGAGACAATGCCCTATTTTTTTCCGAACTGATCCTTTTGAAAATTCGAATTTGATTGTTAAATCATATTTAGCATCCTCTCTTGGTCATAACAATATTTTGTTTGTTATAGGGCATATGCAAGATTATTTCGGGAAATCGACAAAAGAATGATAAAAAGGTATACACAACTATGCAATTCTGAACTTTTCATCCTATTCTGTGCATGGGAATTTGTCATTTATCAAGAAAGAGAAGTAAGTCTCAGGAGAACCGAGACTGAAATATTTTGCACATTTTAGGTTATAACTTGTCCAAATTTCATTCATTTTCCACACAATCTTTTGTGCAACCTGTTAATGATGCTATATTTGATTTTATTTAGGTTTGAAGACAAAATTGGGGGACAAAAATATTCGCTTTTACCAAAACTTCATTTGGCCTTTAACAGCAAACCGAGCCGAAGTCCTTCCTTCGCTATGTGGAGTGCGAGACTCCATTACGAGCAATTTTCACCGGAAACTGCGGACTACCTGATGAATCTGTGAGACGGGAGGTCGAGGAAGGAAAAAATGAGGGAAAAGGAGGAGAATTTCGTGTTTATCATGTTCATTTGTCGAAGCAAACTTCCATTTTGTGATGAAATACGAGGCGAGTTTTTTCCGGTGGGTTGGTATTGGGTGATTTGTTATTTGGAACGCCTTGCTTTGACTTTGAGTGAAGAGTCTGTAACGATTTTGTTCTGCAGTAATTCCTATTTCGAGTCTGACCTCATAACTTTGTATCAGCGACAGATAGGAATTAAAATAACGAAGCAGTATATTTTTGTGTGTGTGTATGCGTGCGTGCGTGTGTGTGTGTGTGTTTGTCTAATAGAAAGATGGAGAGGGGGGGGGGGGGGGGGGGGGGCTGATCTAAAATTTGGCGCCGCTCCCCCCCCCCCCCCCCCCCCTCGGGAGCTGAGCTGGACCCTATTGCATAAAAAGTTGTGTTTAAACGCAACTCGGAAAATTAAACGCAATTAAGTCCTTAATACATGCTACTGATTGGTTGAAAATGGAGTTGCGTTAAATTTTCTGACTTGCGTTTAACGCAACTTTTTGTGCAATAGGGCACTGGGCTGACAAGCAAAGAAAAGGGCTTCAACTCAAATTTGCGCCACACAGCATGCGATCTTTTTTTTCCCTTTCGTCACCACATGGACGCATTCGCACTGCGCCTATCAGCTTCCATACGATTGTCGTATGTTGTAAAACCTGAATGTTTTGGCTCCATGTGCGACCTCTACTAGTACTATAGTGTCTAATTCATGTGATACAAATTTTGGCGGTCTAATGTCGTTGTCCGTTTGCCCGTGTGACTGTAATATGATAGTGGGTTGCCCTAGGCACATCGACACTCCCACACACTCGATACATCCATGTGCATTTACATAGTGTGCATCGCAATGTTTCATCCTCTAAAAGCCCCGGCCACATAGAGGCCCGGAAGCGACACAATTCAACACGACTTTTTGTTAATTCACAGTTAACTGCCTCGGAACAAAGAGTCGGGTTGAATCGTGTTCCGGGGCCCTATGTGACCGGGGCATAATGCATGTGTGGGAAGGGGTGGGTTACGATGTGCTGCATTGATGTTGTGATGTATACACTGGATGGATTTGTCATAATAGTATATCTCTATAGTAGATCAACTTGTAAATACTTACAATTCTGTCGCAATTTATTTCTTTTGAATTCATAATTAATATTGTAAAGTCCGGTCGATTTTTTTTAACGCGTTCACGGTTTTTGTGTTTCAGTCCCATTGATAAACGGTTAGAGCTATTCTTCGTAAACCCTTTTTTAGATTTAACATGAGAAGTGCTCAGTCTTAAGAATTCAATTTTCTAAACACTAACAATATTTTTAACATGAAAACGATAAACTATGTCCGCAAAATAAAGTGGGTCATGGACAGCAAAGCCGGACGCCGTGTATTAAACTGTGCGAACACAACAATAACCGGTTTCGACTTGAATAGCATTACAAAGGAGCCTTAAATTGGCGTTCCACTTAATTTTACGGAAATATGATATAGCGTGTTCATGTCGGATTTACTTTCATGCATCTTACTCACGAGCAAATTTTCTTTGGCCTCTGAAAGCAGTGTCAGTATAAAGCAGTGTAAGTTAAAGCCCAAGTATAATAATAATAATAATAATAATAATAATATTTCGGATTTATATAGCGCCTTTTCGGTCAGTATTGACTGGTCAAAGCGCTTCCGATATTATTACCCGGTCACTGGATGGCAATTCAAGCCTTAGCATCTAGGCAGCCAAATAGGCGCTCACATCATATCGGATAATGTGCGGATGTGTCCCACCGGTCCCCAATCACACCTGGGTAGAGTGCAGCTTTGTGAATAAGTTTCTTGCTGAAGGAAATTAACGCCCTGGGTGGAACTTGAACCTGCGACCCTCTGGTTGGAAAGCGAGAGTCATGACCACTACACCACAATTAAGAAATGTGAATTTTCGGGATATTTACCATGCATGTAATTTTTTATACATATTTTAAGACCATAGCATATTTTTCTACGAGCTAATTCTTTTGAAAATTTGAATTTAACCGTTAACTCGTATTTAGCGCACTCTCTTGGTTATAACAATATTTTGCTTTTTATCGGGCATATACAAAGTTATTTCCAAGATTTGTTTAAAGCATGATTAAAAGGAATACACAAACAAATAAATTCTGAAATTTTCATCCAGTTTGGTGCATGAGAAGTTGTCCTTTATCAAAAAAGAAAATAGTGAATTAGCGTCGGGGGACACGACGCTGAAATATTCTGCACATTTTAGGTTATAACTTTTCCAAAACGGGTTCATTTTTCGCACAATCTTTTGTACAGCATGTTCATGATGTCATGTTTCATTTAATATAGATTTGAAGACAAAATTTGGCAATAAAAATATTAGCTTTTACAAAAACTATACTTGGGCTTTAAATACGCTGCATTCGAAACAAGCGATTTTTAGTAGACAGGGCAATATGGTTTTACCTGTCTAAGTTGTTCTTTGTAAAGTCGTGCTTAAACTCACAAACAAAACACATTGGTGAACCACCAACCATACTTCCTATCAATACACGGCCTCATGGAGTACCATTTTTTCATAAAATATTCATTACATTAAGGCACGATGTCCGGAAAGTACGATGAAAATAGAATCTCACGCGTGTATGGTCGTCAAAGAAAAAGAGATCTGCCGAGGTTTTATCTTTTAAAGGTAAACACGAATCCAGAGTTCGCCGGGAGGGGTGAGATATTATTTCAGATTTTTTCGCACCTTTCTGCGTTGTGGGTTAGTCACAGTGAGTGGAAATATCACCCAATCATAATAATTCCTGTAAATATTGCTTGAAGGTTTCACTCGTGGATGAATGATGAGAAGAATGCTTCACGGTACTACGAGTTATCTTTCTTGGAAATGTGAGTGGTCGTGAAAAGGACCTACCACTCTCTTGAAAACGATGAGAACATGCTCATCGAAACGTCGAGAGTGGGTAGGTCCTTTTCAGGACCACTCACATTTCCAAGAAAGATAACTCGTTGTACCATAAAGCATTGTTCTCATAATTCCTGTAAAGTTAGTAGCTTGTGCTCATCAAACCTAGCCCGTGTATAGTTTTGGTAAAGATTAAAGAAATGTGAATTTTGGGGATATATACCATGACATATAGTTTGTGTACACATTTCAAGATCATAGCATAATTTTCTACGAGC
>BQKZ01000153.1:11335-31135 GCA_036244855.1 Temnopleurus reevesii | reverse complement strand
TATCTATCTATCTATCTATCTATCTATCTATCTATTTATCTATCTATCTATCTATTTATCTATGTATCTATCTATCTATCTATTTTGGAACGATTGGTGTCTATGCTCAATAAAATGCGAAAATGATCGTTTCCAAAATTATTCACATCGAAAATACTCCGATAGCATAATCTTCCTTTTTCTCACTGATCTTATACAACGACAAGCGCAGTGTTTTCATTATACCATGATTGCATAGTCTGCAAACCATGTATCATTCTGAATTCGGAACAGATTGATTCATTTGGCAGTTTTGTTGATTAGGATTCAAACCGAGAGTGTGTGTCACATTCTAATAAAGTTCTTGTATTCCTGAGCAAAATAATTCATTGTCAAACAACGTGTGTTCTCCTTTCTTCGAATTACCTGGGAGGAGCTGCAAATCTCCTCTTTAAAGCCTCAGTCTCACTAAAAGAATCATTACTAATTTTCATTTCGAATCACTGAAATTGCCCAATTCCTCGCAAAAGTTCGCAAAGCATGCCGGTCGCAGAAAGTTGCAAAGATGTCGTATAAGTGTGACGGAGGCTTTACGTTGGAAATCCAATCATCTAATGCAGGGCTGGGTTTGACAATTAACCGACTAAAATCCCGGACAAATGCATGTAGGTCCTGCTTTCTACAGTTTTCAAACACAATGTAATTTACAAAATCGAAACCCTGGCCATTGATTGACCCCTTTGCTGTTTTCCGTGAAAATTGTGCCTTGAACAAATCATCTTCTGTAATATCAAGTAAGTTTCCCCTTTGTTGTAACCGAGATAAAATATATTTGTGCACCAAATAATATCAGAAGATTGATTTCTGGTATTGAATGTGGGACAGAGAGCTAAGAGGTGTGACTTTCAATCGTTGGAAATGTAGAAACTAGGTGACTGCGTCACCCTTTCATTTATTTTTTTCCATTTCTTACTCGATGTAATATTTCGCTCGGAAAAACTCGTAAATATCAAATCTTAATCAAATTTGATATTGACCCAGTTTCTACCGGTTTGTATAATTTGAACATTTTGAAATTTAACGCGGACATGAGATGTAGAATAAGTTAATAATAATAATGACGTCTTATTTACCCAGGGTAGCCACATTCAGCTGTAAACTAGCTGCTCTTCCAGTGGGCCCTGCATAACATACAGTTATTATTTTTAGTCGTGTCAAACTACAGTGAGATCTCGTATTTGCATTGTTCATACGAATTACAACGCCCTTTTCCAAAGCTTTTGACGAGATCTCACTGTAACCATCTACAATTATGCTGAAATTATCTGTAATCCCTGACCTCTGCTAGTCTATTATTCTAAAACAGATGCTTTTTTTTAATTCATTTTTAATCTCATATTTTGTGTATTAATATTGCTGGTTTATAGACTGTTTGTAATTTTATGTTATTACTGTACATGTATGAAAAGAACGAAAAATAAATGCCCTATCGGTGTGTTAAAAAAAGAGTTATTATTGTATTACCCTTCTCATTTCATAAATGCCGAGCGCCTGGCAAGAAGGCAGATGGTCCCATTTTTATAGGTCTTTGGTATGACTCGGCCGGGGATCGAACCCACGACCTTCCGTTCATGGGGCACACGCTCTACCACTGAGCCACACACATGTTGTGAAATAATGTCATCGATTTCTTTCTGCACAGTATACATTTCATGGTAATTATCACCAGGGCATTCACAGTATATACAGAGAGGACTGCTATATACATGTATATATGCGATATATAAAACGATTGAAGAAGAATGAATCCTAGAGGATAATATACACCTATAAGATAGGTATCATATACTACTACTAATCAGACTGGATCAAGATCAAAAATAAATTCAGGAAAGAGTAAATTTCCCGATATTTTAGAACAGGTTTTCGTCTGCTATCACATTACATGGGGGCTGCCATTTTGTTCTGAACAGATATTTCGATGTGGTCCATTGATATAATTTTCTGTGGTAAGGAAAATATTCATTAAACTGTAAAATAATTCAATCTTTGGCAAATGAAATAAAATATGTCGGGAAAAATGCGTGATAGGTGTCCAATATTTTAGTACGACTTATAAAAAACAATTCATCCTTCAAATCATCTGTTTATACTAAAGAAATGTGCTTTTAGTGGACTTGCCTGGCATAACAGAATTTCCTTTATTCAACAAGCATTCAAGGTATTGTATTCTATTGTTTAAATACAGGTGGAAAGTGATATACAATGGTTTTAATAGCCAACCGATAATACAGATTTTTTTCTTTCATTTGTTTTGTTACAAGGAAACTTGGACTCTACTCCGCAAAAACGTCATTACTCCACAAAAACGTCACGCCCATGCCAAGAAAACACAATTCTAATGAAGAAAACTTTCTGTTTTTAAATAAATCCAGACCAGTTTTAAGATATTGAAATATGTGACCATATGTAAGGTATATTTTTATTCAAATTCTAAGCTTATATTTCGATCAAAGACGTTCTACTCGGGGATAACAAAATACTTTCTCGTACCAAATAACAAAATGGTAGCCCCCAGGGTATTGCTAGCAGACGAAATCTTGGCTCAGAAAATGAAAATTTACTACTTATGCTGTTTTTTCTTGTACAATAAAATATTCAATTAAATCGATAAATATTACACCTACTGAAATAAGTCAATATATTTTTCGGGTTTCAATCCCCTTTGAGTACTAAAGGATTGCCCGGGCAAATTCAAACTAAATATGACCAAGTAAAGTAAATTTTTCATTTAAATTAGACGATATCTTGCTTGCCTTGTATATTGACAAAAATTTGACAGAATAGCAAGCAATTTCAACTTTGATCGCCCAATTGTGTTTATTGCAATTAACGGCCGACTTCAAAATTTTAGTTGACGGAAAGCAGTACATTTCGCATCAAATTTGTGAGCGCATAAAGCAATACGATCGCTATTGTTTGCCTTTTTTTTTTTATTACAAGTGGCCGAAGACGAACTTGAATTATGATTTCTACTCGGACAAAATTGAATTTTAGAAACGTTAAACCCATCGGTGAAAATTTGAAGATGATCAGAGATAGAGAAAGAGAGAGAGAGAGAGATAGATAGAGAGAGAGAGAGAGAGAGAGAGAGAGAGANGGGGGGGGGGGGGGGGGGGCGCGACGGAGATAGGAATAATAAAGTAATGCAAAAAGGGGTACCTGGGAGGAAGCAAGAGGTACATGGTTAAAGTAGGTCGGGATAGCCACCAACATTTTAATCTCATGTCCACGGCCACTCACATATGGTAGATCCATACCCTCATAAATTTTCGATTAAAGGGGCGCGAAATAAGATAGCAAATAATGACAAACTTGCATGACCAGAAGAAATTGCTTCCAATATATTTCAAGGGATTTTGGATGGAGAAGCCACACTTGCATCCAACTCATTTGGTTACAGCGTCATGTGTTTAAATCATAAATGTATTAATAATAAAATAGCATGCTTTTGATGTCTATTGTGGGAATTCCCGCGCTCTTCCATGAAAATGTATTTATTTGTTCATTCATTCAATGTATATTTTCCAATTCATCTCATCCTATTTTCAAAATTATGTGCATTTCTATATTGAGCATTTTATTTTCGGAGTGTTCGTCCGTGATTTAGGCGAAATTAAAATGGTCGAATCGTTATGATTGCATGCGAACAGTAGAAAATGGCTGGGAAATCTTATGTTTATCAATCTTCATAGTATGATAAAAACAACGTGATAACGTTGTCTACTGAGGAAAATGCTCTCTCATTTAATATTTCTTTGATTTACTTTTGTATCTCTCAATTCATTTACTTACAGTCTTGTCTATTTGTTTATAGTCTTTTCCCAGCCATTTTTTATAATTCAGTCTGGCCAACATCACTTACGCACCCTGCGCATTTTTTTTTTTTTGCTCAAAATCAAATGCTCGAAATGTAAATTGTTTTGGAAATAGACTTTGGTTGTCGTGTTTTGTTTTTATTTCTATATTCATCAATTAATGCTTATTTAGTCATTCATTTGCATCATCTATTTATTTATTTGTTTATATACCTTTATTAATTTCTAAGAGACAGGGTAGTCTCGTTCAAGCTGTTGACCTGCCTTACGAGAAACCTGCGGATGGTTCCATTTTCGTCTGTTTGTTTAAATATAAGGAATGCGAAATGGTGATTAATCATTGCAATATCTGACCTTGCCCAATTAGTTGATTGGATAATTCGGAAATCAAGCATGTTTTATGTAGATATCCGGTGAAAGCGTTACACATATTGTGTCATCAGTATATCTTATTGATTAAGTTTAATGTGCTTTGTCGGCAGAGTTGGTCATTAATTGTTAAGATCCCTAGCATTTATGGAAGAAAAGTAATCAATCTGGTACAGGTATGGGAAATGCGAGAGGTACTAGGTGCGAAGGCGAGAGTTTTAATGCGTTAGCAATTTCGTTCGCAAGATTTTTTTTACTCTATTACGAGCGGGGCGGTTTATTTCTTTTCGTTCAATTTCTGTCATTTACCTTTTCGACAATTCATACACAAAGGACTTGACAATTCGACAAAATGGGTGTTTTTAAGATACTTTCTTCATTTCTATCCTACAAAATTGAACCAGTATAAGACAATGAAATCTGGACCGTTTCCTAATATTGTGGAAGGTAATAAGTGAATTAATTACTCAAATAGATATTTGAATAATTGAATCGAAATATGACTTTAAAAAATCAAATAACTAATTATATATGTTTAAAAATGGAAGTCTGTCCCTCCCCAAAAATAACACATTTAAAAAACAAACAAACACAGAATTAGTCGGTGAGCAGAACAAGCAAAATTTAAGCAAACCGGGCAATTGATAAAACAAACAAAATATAATTTTTGATCATTCAAAGAAAACAAATTGGTACATCAGTGCAAATTTTCAGACATGTTGCCAATTTGATAACGTAATTGGTGTTCAATTATTCATCATTTATTTTTATCATGTCTTTACTGTAAAATTGATTATGTGACATATCATATGATTTATTTCGTAACTCAACCATTTTTTTAACATGCACTTTTACAATCGTTGGATAATACACATATGAATTGTACCGAACGAGCCAGTAGCCTGCCCGGAACCACACCGGTTCCTTCCAAAGGCACAATATACTCGTTTTCATCATTCGTCTACTGCCACTCCAACTACCTTCCCCCATAAATGGAACACCACCACGCCCCGATCTGTACTATATTTCCGCCTAGCCTAATTATATTCTATATAATTAACACCGAATTATTGATCTCCTCGCTGACACCCTTGGATATTCTATTTGGAGTAATGGAAAAGGCAGCTATAAGAAGATCTGGCAACTGAGGAAGGGTTGTTCCCATAGCATCGGAATTTTCGAACCGAATTAGAAACATCTTCGAAGAATTAAGTGTGTCATTGGACAATAGATCCGCAAGTTATGTATTAACTATGTGGATGTTACAATCGCAATCCAATACCCATTTCAACAGCATTGACTAGGGACTTTGAATTGGCGTTCGACTTATCTGAACGTTTGGACAAGAACATTATGTCACATTAACAAGATAAAGAAGTAGTGGTTTCACATGTAACACTTTGACATGCGAAATATAAATTGATGCGCGGGTAATTTCTGCCTCTGAAGTTAAAAGTCCAGCCCAGGTATATATGTTGTTCCGATGATGACGATAACGGGCAGTCCCGGATGCGTGCAACCATTTTTCGTTGAGTCATGTATCACTATCCCCACCCCATCTCTCCCTCTCCCCCTCCCCCTTCCCCGTCTCACTCTCTCTCTCTCTCTCTCTCTCTCTCTCTATCGCCCACTCTCTCATTTTCTCGTGTTTCACATTACTTTTGAAGGGAATATCAGAGAGTAGAGAATATCAGACAAGTGTTTGTATCATCGTGACTGTAATAATGTCAAAGTTGAGGGATTGCCAGTGATTACGTTATTTCTACCACATATTTGTTGAGGATTCAAATCGGCATTTGTCTATTTTCCTTCGGTTTATTATTCTTTTCTATCGAGTTTGATATCCGTCAATGTGAACAGACACCCAGTTGATGATGATTTAGCGCATCTCTTGAGCGGTATCTCCCAAAGTCACATCGGCCAATCCCCACGGAGCGTCATGATCATTACCGCTAAACATCATCTTTCCCCATGGGCCGAACTCCATCAGTAATCACATTAATGCCTATAATTACATTTTGAAGACAAGCGTTTTGCCATTTGCAAGAATAATGCTTTTGAATACCTACGAAACTATGCTAGCAGTGTACCGAGCATTGGACTATCGTTATGAAACGACTAATGGTAATGGGGTTAAGTTTACAGGTACTTTTCAGTCAAATTTGTAGATTCATATGTTATGACCGCAGTGCAATGCAAATATAAAGTGTACATGATTGTACCTTTTTATGTTTCGAAGTTCAAACCCTTGCTCATTTAATGAAGGTTTAGATATGCATTTTTATAATGTCGTGATAAAAAAAGATATATTCAAGACACTGTGGTCAAAATCATTAGAAATGTTTTACATTTAAAACCAGATAACACGATATAAGCTATTTCCGAGAAGTTAAGTTGGACAGAGAGAATAGAACCGTACACCGTGTATTCAATTGTGCAGACACAACAATCACAAGCCGGTTCCGATTTGAATAGCATTACAAAGGAACATTGAATTTGCGTTCAACTTAATTTTTCGAAAATTGTTTATATCGTGTTACCTCTTTTGTTAGGGTACTGTACAGAGACTTATCGTCTCAACAAGTAGCAGGAAATAAATGTATGACTGTTCGAATAAAATAAAGTCCATATTATAAGCGGCCCGTTTTTTAGATTCAGCCGATCAAATTTTCAATAAAACCCACAAACAAACAATCAAATAACTACAAAAAAGAGAGACTAAAAGACCAATGAGCAATGTGTTCATGAAAGGAGGCTCAAATCGTCGATGCAACGATAATCTAAAACAAACGATGTCATCATGAACATTGAAGTGTACTCTTAAAAGGTTTGGTAACACGATGCCGACACAAACGTTGCTTGAAATTACCAGTGTTTCTGTAATTTGTTTGCCAAACGAATAAAATTATAGCTAAAATATATAAAATATCAAAAGGAACATCGGCTGTCTATACTTCTACAACAAATGTTTGGAAGATATGTTTTCAGTTTTGTGTAAAATAACTCCTGTTATCCTACAAGTGTAAACATTGGAGATGTAAACCATGGCTCAAAATGTAACCGTGCTCGGTCGTGATTTGTGGATAGAATGTTCAAGCCATGCGAAGAATGAATGCTTTAAGAATGATCATCACATTAAATACCGATGAGGGTGATTTTTCCATTTCCATTTCTTATAAGCATTCCCAGGGTAAATGTTGCCCTATTATTCTATGAGTGTATTAACATTCGGGATTTAAACCGTGGTTCAAAATGTAACCGTGCTCGATCGTGAATTATGGATAGAATGTTAAAGCCATGCGAAGAATGAACGCTTTAAGAATGTTCATCACATTAAAACCCCAAGAGGATGAGTTTTCAATTTCATTGTCTTAATTATAAGCACATCTAGGTTAAATTTTGCCCTATTTTCAAAAGTTTTAGCAATGAGGATGTAAACCATGGTTCAAAATGTAACCATGCTCGATCGTGAATTGTGGATAGAATGCTCAAGCCAAAGGAGGAATGAACGTTGTAAGAATGAATGTTTTAAGAATGATCATCACATTAAAAACCCATGAGGATGAATTTTCAATTTCCTTTTCTTAATCATAAGCACTCCCAAGTCGCCGAGCCATGTGATGGAATTTTTGATGAGATATGTGTTACTGTAAATTTGTTTTTGATGCTAATCTGTCCTTTGGAGCTTTGATGAATTTTTCATTTGAGTTTCCGACAATATTTTGAAATCATCCATTTGTGAGGCGGTGGGAAGTTGCTTGAACTCTGCACTATAACTTGCAAAGGAACTAAAAAAACTGTGAGAGATCACCAACTTTTAGATACACAGTGAAAAGCACGTGATCATGCAATAAGTTATATGAACGAAAGACTTTAAGAATGACTTTACGCACGACTGGTATAAGTTAAGGTGCTGAATGATCGAGAATCTTACGAGCAATAAACTCGTTAAAGGGGATTACACCCGACAATAATGTATGGTCAGTAAATGAAGAAAAATCAGATGAACAAACTTTGAAAATTTGAGCAAAGTCGGACAATCTGTTCAAAAGTTATGAATTTTCAAAGTTTTCATTTCCACCTATACTGAGCATCCTTGAATTGGCATTTTCTTCATTTAATGGTAGCAATTTAATGTCTGAGTGTAGTTCCCCTATAACGTAGTCTAGTCCAAGTCGTGCGTAAGTTTAAAGAGGAACTACACTCAGAGATTAAATTGCTATCATTAAATGAAGAAAAATAAGATGAACAAACTGTGAAAATTTGAGCAAAGTCGGACAATCTGTTCAAAAGTTATGAATTTTCAAAGTTTTCATTTCCACCTATTTCCACCTATAAGAAACGAAATTTTTTCTACTTTTCTGGAAAAAGAGGAAAATGTGAAATTTTGTGTACAAAGCGAATGGAGAGTTCTCCATGTTGGCAGCCATTTTGTGCTTGTACCTTTGCCAATTTAAGGAGCCCATGAGGGGTGTAAATCAAAACTTTGAAAATTCATAACTATTGAATGGATTGTCCGATTTTGCTTAAATTTTCACAGTTTGTTCATTTTATTTTTCTTCATTTAATGGTAGCAATTTAATGTCTGAGTGTAGTTCCCCTATAACGTAGTCTAGTCCAAGTCGTGCGTAAGTTTAAAGAGGAACTACACTCAGAGATTAAATTGCTATCATTAAATGAAGAAAAATAAGATGAACAAACTGTGAAAATTTGAGCAAAATCGGATAATCCATTCAAAAGTTATGAATTTTCAAAGTTTTGATTTACACCCCTCATGGGCTCCTTAAATTGGCAAATGCACAGGCACAAAATGGCTGCCAACATGGAGAACTCTCCATTCGCTTTGTACACAAAATTTCACATTTTCCTCTTTTTCCAGAAAAGTAGACAAAATTTTGTTTCTTCGGTTAAATATATTACAGCCACATCAATTCTACAAGCATTCCAGAAAGAACGGGTTGGATTCCTCATTTGAAATATGATATTGATCCATTTTCAATAAATTTATATACAAAGTGAGTGAGGAGTTCTCCATGTATGACATCACAGATTATGCTAATTAGCTATACGCATGCCATTTCAAGGATGCCCAGCACAGGTGGAAATGATGACTTTGAAAATTCATAACTTTTGAACGGATTATCCAATTTTGCTCAAATTTTCACAGTTTGTTCATCTGATTTTTCTTCATTTACTGACAGTACATTATTGTCTGGGTGTAATTCCCCTTTAAGAACGATTTGGCGAAACACCGCCTAGACCTGTTACAAAATTGAAATACTCATAGCTTCCTACTTTATTCATGGATATATCAGCTCGGAGCTGATATATCAATGGTTTATTGTCCGATTTCTTGCCAACCACAACCCAGACCCAGCCTTTAATTCAACAGCAACGGTATTTTAAGATTTTCTATCATTTCTCAATTTTGAGTTGGTGTTAAATCAAAACCATGATTTTCCCCATGCAAAGTCTCTTAGGGGGTGTTGCTCAAAAGTTGCAATTGATCGCAAGTTGCAGTTGATCGGTACGCGCCAATCAAAATCATTGTTTCATGCGCGTCTTGTTAAATGCGCACACCACGCACGAATGAAAATGCGCGTTACAATTTGCAAAGCTGCATTTGATTTTGATCAACACCCCTTTAGGGTGGTAACATTACAGACACACTCAAGAGATGAATTATTAGAGGAAATCGAAGAGGGAGGAATATCAGAGGCAGACTGTGAGACAGAAATGATAAACAATCAGATCTGAATAGATATTGATGAATCTCTCTTTCTATGTAGTAAACAGGGCCCCTTGTTATGAAACCCCGGGCATTAAACCCTCAAAAAAGACGTTCAAAACCAAATGGGTAAGGGGCGCAGTCACACCTACATGTTTATCCCACCCTGGTCACTGCTGGTGCCAAACTGAATGATCTTAAATTAGAACTATGAACTATAGTAATAATAATAATAATAAGCCACATTTGTATAGCGCCTTATGCCAATGCTTCTAGGCGCTTTACAAGATTTTTAGAATACATCAAATACATACAAATTAAACAGGAACATAACTAACTTAAACATAAACATAAACATAATCAGAGCTTCATTACATACATATTCAGAACATACAGTGGTCAAGGAAGAGAGGAATTGGAATTTAGATCAAAGGTCTACTGCTGTTTGAAAAGGTAAGTTTTCATTTTACAAGTTTACAAATAAATTATGTATTGTTCTCTGTTGAGCCCCATTAGCATCAGAGCCTGTTGGATACCGGAACGATATACGTATTGGTATTACTAATATTATCATTATTATCATTAATTTATTGGTTTGTTTAATCAATGAAGTTGTGTAATCACCATTGAGAATGATAACGTTCAAATGTCAAATTTCAAATGGAATAAGACAGTAATAATTTTGTTGAGGCGGTTTGAGAGCAGGGAGGGATCATTCTGTTGGTATGACTGCTCTAATCAGACAGATGCAGTTTCATCGATATGACTAGAAGAGTCATTGATTAAATTTTGATTTGGACTAAATGTTATTTCCAAGAATCGAAAGCATTTGATAAGGATCACGAACAGTCTCATATCTGCAACGGTTTTCAGTAAAGGAAATATTCATACAAAAATAAAGTGTTATTGTTTTTTGCCAAAAGCACGACCTTGATACATAGTTCGTTTTCCACTATTTACATAATAATTCTAGCTTTGATTTTTTGTAGGGATGTGTTTGATTTTGATTTTATATTTTGTCCCTGGAAACTATCGTTCGGGGATGGTTACTTTATGATCAGTTATTCTTGAAAATGACGCATCAAAACAGTTAGCTAGATTTATAAAAATCTAATATTAAAGCATACAATCGTTCTTTTGATTGTTTGTAGGCAATTACAAGAAAATCTAATGCCGAGAAAGCATTCCGGATGGCAAAAAGACTATTCCTTTGATATTTGAGGGATTACGATAGCCTAATTTAGTCATATTCTTGCCTCGATCTTCTTGCCAATAAAGCCTCAGGGATCTTCTGTAAATGACCGCATAATGGATCGTTTGTATGCTTCGTCATTCATAACCAGAAATCAAATATGAAAAATGAATTGGGGAAATTAAAGGCTGTAGATTGGATTTCGGCCATTTCAGCACGGATAATTTGTTAAGGCTGCAACGATAGATGATATCAGAATAGCCTCAATTTATGTGCCAAATGGTCACTATAAAAATGGACAGAGCAAACAACAGACTGAGGCGTAGTGGCGCGTGACTGTAATCAAGTTGAGGGTTCAATCCCCGGTCTCCGCCCTCCTATTTTTTCTTCTCCCAGCGTAAATATTCAAACTTGAATGATACACGCCGTAAAACATTTTTTCCCTCTCAACATCAACAATAACGAACAATCAATTAAATGACATCGTATGGTATCTTATTTTCAATCAAATAAATAGACGCTGAACATTACACTGACAAATCAAGTGAAAACAAATGGTAAAAATAATAACATAATATGCGTTCAGATTGCATGAAAAAAAAACTATTGGCTTGGTCGTTCATTCAGTGTCATGAACCATATGGTACTCTTATTCCTTACAGGGTACATATGCAAACAAGCATCGTTATGTACATCTATTTTTTGCTACAAGTTGACCACTTTGCCAAACACACACATAGTTCATGATATTTTTATTACACAGTTCATGATAGATTTTACACTATTTTTGTAGAATTTTCTTTATTTTATTAATGGTTCGATATGCTATAACATTACCTACTGTGCTTCGCAAGGCCTCAGAGTCTACAGTATTTAGTAAGTTTTTGCATCTGGTCCTTGATACAGGTTGTTTTATGTTGTAAGTTGCTCGGAGCTAAAGAAAAATAAATCATAACACCCGGACGGAATTCGACCCCATGACCTCAGGGTTTCATAACCACTAGACAATCGTAATGCCAAACATGATTGGGTTAATAGTGGGCTTTTTAAATTGGTAGACGGAGACTAGTGGACGGTAAAAACGAGTGCGCAATTGATGAGCGCAATGCATGTAGGGCGCATGAGTTGCGAACTTTTCATTTGATGCGCCCATGAATATTAATGCGCACTCGTGTTCTTTTGTCCTCAATCCTTCGTCTACCAAGATCGAAAACCCACTATTAACACTATATAAACTATTTCCAAAAAATAAGTCGAACGCAGATAATAGATCCTTACGCTGTGTATTCAATGGTGCGGACACGACAATGACAAACCGGTACCGATTTCAATAGCATTACAAAGGACCATTGAATTTGCGTTCGTCTTAATTTTTCGGAAATAGTTTATATCGTGTTTATTATTACGATAAGCAAAGAAGATTATATATATCGATTATTTTTCCCCAAACCAGGTCCATGTGTATACCCTGGTTGGTGGAAGGAGATTTTTTTAATTTTTTTTATAATAATGTCAACTTGTGCTCTGATTCTGGACATAATCGTACTATCACCTCTAATTGAGTGTGTGGTTTTCAGCTAATCGAAGGGTGTGATTGAAAGGGGATCTCGGTCAAGCTCTTTGGCCTGGCATGTCACCATTTGGAATTATTTTACAACATGTTCAATCACTATTTCTTTAATAAATTGGCAACATTTTGATTATCTTTTTTCTTTATATAACATTCCAATTAAACATAATGTTTTAAAAAATATTCTCTGGGACAAAAGGCAAACAGTGGCACAATATTGACTGCCAGATGAGGTGTAAAATTTGTTGTATATCTTTCTTCTCATGCACCTTATAGGCCTACATTTATATTTTTAAAGCTCTGCATCAACAGTTATTGAACCAAAAGACAAAATGTGTTCTGTCGCCCTGAATAGGTTAGTGTCGCTGAGTTACGTCGTGAACTTCCCTATTGCGTGCACGCCAGTCGATGGCATTGCAGATTAACCCTCTGACTACTACATTCTGTAATTCCCATAGATTTTGTGCAGGGACTAGCCATTTTCAGTGGCGAATGGTTTAATGAGGAATCGTTGCAAGAGAGTTTCCTCGTATACAGATTATCCAAATGCAGACAAAATTCAACAAACCAAGCGAAAAGTAGTGAATCGGATGAAAGTTTTGAAAGTCAATTTCATCGATGGTGTAGACGATGGAATATCTAGACTCATCGGCAGCGTGCCATGGTGCGTAAGTACGGAAATTACCATGTAGCAATGTTGTCTTAGACGCCGTTCAAACCTAGTTTTCGAAGTGACTTCCACAGCTAGACTAGTTTCGTTCACCGGCTCTGAAGGCCAACTGTGTGCCCGTTCAGATTACAGACCCGCGAACTGAATTTCAAGTCCACTTTAATCAAAATGGCTTTGTTGTTATGGGCAAATTGCTGAGTTCATCTTCCCGCGTGTATATTGATGTGTACATTTACTTGCTCCAATAATTAATAGCGAGGTTACGCACCGTCAACACGAACGGCAAAATCGCTGATCAATAGCCTACCATTTTTTACCCGTTTAGGTCGGCTTCGCTGGTTGCCAGTGACAACAGCGGCGAAGAGCAGAATTGTACAACGGTCTTTGCTCAATCCCACTTCCGTCTTAGATGCAGAAACGTAGCCAATCAGATGCGGCCAAGCGTATCACGTGCCTATTATGCAAATCTTTGGATTTCGGCGAGAAAGCTCGATTCCTGACGTCACACTCAATTTGCATACTGCCGTTGAGCGAGTAGCGTAACAGAAGTTACGAGCAACGGAGGGAATAAGGACGGGTTAGCAAGAACGCAGGAATCTGACGAATTCTCCCGTCGTCGAGTCGCTCCGTTGTCGAGCGTAACCTCGGTATTGTCTCTGCGTACCACGGGCACAGTACAGTGAAAACGGCCAATTGCTCGACAAATTCAGGTCAAAATTAAAGGCCGTTTTACGAGTCTCGAGCATTCAAGTACCGTCTGAACTGTTTCCTGGTCACAAGCAGCTACCTCACGAACTCGATTTCCAAACCAGTTTGGAATTCCACTTTTATGACCGCTTGTCCCGTTCAGACACGCCGTTAACCCATTGACTACTGAATTCTGTAATACCCATAAACTTTGTGTAGGAATTCCCGGTTCCAGTAGTCAAAGGGTTAAACTAGTTTCTGCTCAAGTGGTATCCGTTAAAGTGGTTTCAATTAAAATGATTTAACGCCGCGTATCTGAGCGGGGTCAATGTGCAGCTCCACCGTCCATTTGTGCTCGAGGTTAGGCGGTCAACGTCTTGATGCAGCAACTTTAAAATTTGCCCCAATAAGAAATGTATTGTTTCCCTGCTTCTGCCATCCTATATTTCTCAGTTTACATCATTGTTCGTATAGAGTGAGGTCAACATTTAAGTCTCTGCTCAATTTACCATAAAATTGATAAGGTAATCTTGCTTTACTGTGTTTATACGCTCATACCACTTCAGGATGTAGATTGCATTACAGGGTGTAGCAATAAAAACTTAAGTTTAGACTTTGTTTTATTCTATTATGAGGAGATGTTCACGTTTATAGATACTCCATACTGAAATGCATAATATAGCTACAATGTATATAGCTATCTAAGAAAGTTTGAAAGTAATGGTATTATCTGACCATGTGTAAATGCCAATCATGCCAATATTGATGAAGTATCGTTTCCATCTTATATCATGTATATTATCCTATCTAAAAGTATCTAGCTACAATGCAAATACCAGAGAAGGTTTGAATAAGGTGCTGTCTTAACATCAAAACGATTATGCAATGATGCGACAAGTTACAGTTACATATTCGCTTCATTACAGAGTCAGTACCATTAACCAGATTAAATGCTTTGAAGACATTTTCCAACGTATTAAAAACAAACGTCAAAACATAAGCTGTCATGGTAACTAGCAAATTAGGAACGGAAAAGGCACAGAAATGTCAAAATACAGATTACGATTCATATTTGGCCTATTTGATTTCCGTATACATAATCGAATTGTTGGATTAGACATTTAAAAGGGAACCAACCCGTGGAATTGCCGTGTCTTCAGTGGATGAATAGAAATCAGATGAACACATTGTGAAAATTTGAGCAAAATTGGATAACCCGTTGAAAGGTTATGAATTTTCAAAATTTTAAAGAGGTAACGATCCCTGCTGCTGATTGGGATCTGTGCGACCGGCACCATTGACGAAATCTGTGACGTCATGTCGAAAAACTCCTCATTCACTCTTTATAGCTTGCCTATATCGATTGATTTTCCATTTACGTTGAAAGAAAACATGTTGAATCATTATTCAAAATTGTACATTAATCCATTTTAAAACAATGTACAAAGTGAATGGCGAGTTGTTCGCAATTACATCACAGATTTGTCCAAAATTGCCGTTTGCACATATCTCCACCAGCGATATGGCTCGTAATGTCCTTGCGAATTTGAAAATTCATAACTTTTGATCGGATTATCTGATTTTGCTCAAATTTTCAGTTTGTTCATTTGATTTTTCTTCACTCAATGAGAACATGGTTATGCCAGGGGTTGGTTCCCCTTTAATGACGTATTGCTTTTGAAATGAGTGAACGAAATTCCGAGCCGCATAGTCCAAGTATGATTTAGGGGGTATTTGATTAAAGATCGAAGGAAATGAGGCCTCATTGAACTTAATATGATTTATATGCCCCCAAATGCTTCAATTTACCGGCGGCTTTATGGGCTGAATAATCGTCTCATCATTGCACATGAGTACTATTATTCGTCTCTGTTTGTAAACAGGACTCGCATATTTTTATTTGGACCACACTTTCCATTTTCAACATAATTCTATTCATACATTAATCATGGTCATGGTAAGAAAGCATTTCAAGTTCCCTTTTTCTACTGAAATTAGATCATCCTGCGAATCACATTTGTTAATATTTATTTGATTGCCTTCAAATTTGAACAACCGTGTAATATATTATTTACACTAATGTTTAATATTGTAGTTTCATCTTGTAAATGACATCATTTTAGGACCAAGTGTTTAAGTTAATGCACCTTTATAGTTAGCATTAAAGATACTAGGGAATTATATATGTTTAGTTTACTATTGTGAGTATGAGCATAGCTAACCAAACATGCCACATGTTATGAGCTGCCATACAATGGTACAACCTTGTACCGAGAGGTACCTGGCTGTGGTGAATAACGTGGATCTTGTATGGATCTTGAAAGCTCAAGGCATTGGGAAATGATTGTGTGACGAAACGAGCTGATGAATATGATCGTGATATAGGAGACGTTGGATAACTTTTCTTTTCTACCCAGATCCCCGTATAATCATTAAAATATAAAACTACAGAAAATGTTCAAATTGTGATTTTTTTAAAAAAAATATGACAAAAATGGGTGGTATGGAGTCATCCTCGTGCCCTGTTTGTTCCTCAATTTAAACATGATAAAAATTGTTCCAAAGGATTCATAAGATTATCGCATGTGCAAAAGTTGAAGGATTTTAAATAATATGAGGACGAAAAGTTCTCCAACACGTAAAAATGTAATAATTAGAATCCAACAAGATTTCATCATTGTTTATCAAGATAACATTAAATCAAATTAAATGCAATGCAATGTTAGATTGAAATATATCATTGCAGCCAGGAGTCTGAATTGAGACACATCACTGCTTACAATTTTTATTGAATAATACATAGCAGCATAACATGTGACCTAAAGCATATATCACCATAACCAAACCAATGGCGGATTTAAAGGCGGATTTAGAGGTTGTGACCGCAAACAAATATTACAAAGTGGTCTTGGAGGAAGGATTTATTCCTTTCTTACGCCATGGGCAGGCTCTTCCATCCCATTTAGAAAATGAAAGACGTTTAGTATCTATATTTCACACGTCATCTGCCCCTCCCCGATTAAACAAAACTCATTTGCCATTTGACGCAGAGAATAACATAAAAACATTTACTAAAATGTCCATATATCCATAAATTGGCGACACATCGGACATTTGCAAATCTCTATTTTCACCCAAATTGAAATATTTTGTTTTCATAAAGCTTTTGGCAATGCAGACTAATCTGGTAGCGCATAAATAGCTTGATATGCAGTATTACGATCGCTAAAATGTGAAAGTTACCAATTCAAGGAAGGAAATAATAGAGAATTACTTGTACCTGAAAGTATCCCTATGCTGACTGGGCTTAACGAGGGGACATTCTAAGGCGGATGTTGGGACGATGAAGTACAAATGTCATCTCTAAGTGGTCATAAAGGCTGACTCACACCTTTGCGTTTTCAGCCTGCGTCGGCTCAACGATGTTGACATTAAAAACGCTCCCTTGACGCACAAGGTAGCAGGTCATACGGTGGACGGACGATCAGCGTACGCTCCTTTAGCGCAGGCCGGGCGTCAATCCTCCGTCTGATCAGCGCATTCTGTGCGTCAGGGAAGCGTTTTTTTCGAAAACGCTGGGCTGACGCAGGCGAAGAACGCAAAGTTGTGAGTCGGCCTTTAGAGGTGGAGCAGTAGTCAATATCGTCCAATCAGTCCTGTTATTGGAAGGGTCTATTAGTCTTATTAGGGTATTAGCTCGATGAAAGGTCGTCGAATTAACCACAGTTTTCTGTATTATGGTAGTCTCTACGTTATGCATGGTAGAGGAATGATAATGCTATTGGAATATGGAAAAGGGATGAATTGCATTACTTTTATTCTTATTTTGCATTGAAGTTGTTCTCGGCTTCAGGAGTAAACAGTTTTAAAACCAGCGTATATTTTGGTATTGCCTGACGACGATTTTGGTTATGCAGGAAACTTCTTTTTTTCGTTTGCACCATTTCCCCTCTGCCTCCCCTCTCTCTAACGTTCTTAAATGGTATTTAATGTCAAAAATATAATCTGTATATTAATTAGGTACGTAAAAGTAAACCAAAAAAAAATCACCCGGCATGATACGGATTGCTAGTTAGGGAGCTAAAAGCAATTAAACGTCTCGTTCACGATCGAAGTACGGAACGTACAGCTGAGTTAGGCTCCGTGCGTTGCTTTTTCATTGCATGCACTGTGCACGTCCCTATTTAATTATGTGTGAGCGAGTCATCGTACCAGTCGTTTTCATGACAAAACTTGAAAATCACTACCTCGAAAACTAAACACCTTTATAATTTAATTTGATGTTGAGGGGAATCGGTTTTGTGTATACCATCAACTTGCAAATCATTTTTTTAATCACATACCCTTCATGTCGCATTAAGAGTTGATTGCTTTCTTCGGTAGATATGAATGTAGTGTTAAACACAATTTTTCCATTACAATGACAAAATAACTCATTAACCTTGTATTTACCTATGTGTGTGTGTGTGTGTGTGTGTGTATACGTGCATAGGTGCGTGTAAGCCCGTGTCGGTGTGTGTGCATGAGTGTCAGTATATTTTTTATATGTGTGTAGGTTTATGTGTAGGTGTGTTCGTGTTTCTATCGGTGTGTGTCGGTGTGGGTCAGTGTGCGTAGGTATGTGAGCGGTTGCGAGTAGGTTTTGTTTGAGTGCGTACGTGTATGTAATTGCAATATTATTGTGTATTAAAGCTGAATGTACTCCGCGTATGTATAGATGAAAGTGATTGTATGTGTGTGTCTGTGTGTGTGTGTGTGTGTGTGTGTTCGAGAAAGGGGTGAGGATGAGAGTGAGAGGAAACGTACGCGTGTGTATATTTATGTATGCGTGTGTTTGTTGGAATGATTGTGGTTGCATAAGTGTAATGTAGGTGTATACAATGTATTAATGTGTGGTTCATGGAATGTGCAGTTGTACACGTGCGCATGCGTGTATGATGCATGCTGCGCTAGTATCTTGGGTGGGTGTTTTGCATTATAGCTCCATTTTCATCACGATTTCACATAAAATAAAATCCGAATGAAAATCGGCAACAAAACGGAAAATAAACGAACTCTCGGTTGTACATGCAAAGGGGACCGTATTTCCACGAATGCGCAAGGTCATGATTGGTCGGTCGATTTATTGATGAAAGGCAAACATTATTCTGGAAGTAAGAATTTATGTTTATTTGTATGACCAAGATTACCCATATCACTGATGTAATCGGAATCAAATTCCTTTGAAAATAAACATTTCGTGGCTATGTATGGAAATGTAAGCTTGTATCACAGGTTAAATAACCTATGACGATTGCTCTACTTGAAATCTAGGAAAACATTTTAAAGATTACCTTCCGCAACTCAAAGTCATGTAGAAATAAACAGTATGTGGACTTGATGCGCATTGCCCTCAGCCAAAAATAAGAGTAAATGTAAACGTAAAGTTCAGTGCCCTTAATGCGTAGAATTGAGGGTGAATATGTAATACGACAAAAATTAGAACACTGTAAAGTTCAGTATAGGTTATCCGAAATTAGCCCCTTCAATGTCACTCACAAGCATGAGTAGCATCTCGAGTGGGATTGCAATATATCACTGAGCGACAAAAAGATAAGGGGCAAACTAAGGGAAATTGAAAATTGGTGAAAAATGGGGCAGATGGCAGAGAGGTAGGATGAAGATAGAGAGAGAGAGAAGGGAGAGGGCGAGACAGAGTGATGGATGGGAGGGGGGGGGGGGGGGGGG
>BQKZ01000153.1:0-11226 GCA_036244855.1 Temnopleurus reevesii | reverse complement strand
GGGGGGGGGGGGGGGGGGAAGAGAGAGAGAGAGAGAGATAGCTATTGATGATAAGCCTTAGAATGTCCCAACGTGTCTAATTCGGAAATTACATCAAACTCATTTGATATTAATGCCAGCACTTTTTAAATGATAAATAAGCCAATTGCAATAGCCTACCAAATCTAGTCATATCTATAAAATCATTCCACTCTAAAACACATCTTTGTATGAAAAGAAAAACAGTAGCATATAAAACCTAAATCACCAATTAGCTTGATGCGCCTAATATAAAATGAATATTCATAGCCTAATCCATCTGGGGATGACACTAAATTTGATTGGATTAGTTTGAAGAGCTGGCCTCAATTGTAAATCCCTTCAGGCATGTTTGAATGCCTTTTCTCTTCTGACAGTTCTAGGACTCAGTCACACATTAACTGCATTCACGCAGGCGAGATTTTCCCGTCGCGACGAGTTCTCGCAACCGACCATACACTCAACTTAAGAATCGCAAATGGTGCCATGCAGTTTTAACTAGTGTGACGTCATATAAGTTGACTTACCTTCTTCCGGTTACGTATATTTGCATGTGCTTTCATTTTTGCAAAGGTTCTAGATCAAAAAATCATGTTTGTTTTGCACTTTATGTTAAATATTTCCTGATATTAACTTTCATTACACCAAGGTTTGTTTCTTTATACAGTACCAAGTACCTTTGATAGTACTAAAAGAAGAAAAATGGGCAATTTTCCAAAAGGATAGCCATGGCACGTGTATTAGCTTCCCAAACCAGAAATCCCCTAGTCAACTGTAACGGATCAATATCGACGATATCGTTTAATATCGGGTATTGTCAGTTGCGACAATTGCGAATCGTCACCGCGACTCAAGTAATCTATCGCACACCCGTGACTTTTTTGCTTGCCGCGACTCACTCTGACTTTTCTGTATATTTAGGGTAAACGCGCATGCGCTAACTTTGACCAGAGGTCAAGTCATGCGAAATACGAATTACAAGAATACAGATGAATAACAATTAATTTTAATGAAAAAATATGAACGATGTGAAAATCAGCTAGTAAACAAACGAGGTGTAAACAAATGAGTGCGATGCGTTGGTTAGATATCAAATAGCGGTTTGTCGCGATTTGTCTTGCCGACACGAAAAATCGATGCTGTGTAACTGCAGGTATTAAGGACTATGACATGTGTGTGTATATGGCAAGCCATTTGTGTACGTATCGTGATTTTGTGGTATCACAAATGTGAACTTGTGGTATCATCGGTTCGATTTAGCAATACCACTAATTCGATGTAGTGATATACTTTCAAGTTCAACTTTATCGAGTAATATCACAAATTGGAATTTGTGATTTCACGAATTCGAGTTAGTGATATCACGAATACTTTTCCTGATATGAAAATAAGAATACTATATGCCCATTGAACTGACGAAATTTTGATTTATTCCTTCTTCTGGGCAAGCACCGACGTCAATATGTCCTTATCATACATTTACCTGACATTATATCAACCAAGTTTACTGGCTTATAATAAAGTAAGAATGTTGTATCTTTTAAATAAAGTTTAGCATGAAACTGACATTAAACTTTAAAACGTCTTTAGTATCTTTAGGATCCCCATACGACCATTCTAGATTTTAACAGACACTTCTTGAATGTTTCTAAATAAGATGATCTTAAATATGGGACGTAAAAGGATAAACACCTTTTTAAAAGAATGCATTGGTTCAGGATCATGTGTACAATCTTCACAAAATAAACCAAGGTGAAAAAAACCAGGAAAACATGCTCGGCTGAAACCATTATGCGGGAGCAAGATGAAAAATCTATACGTCTGTCAAACATCTTCCTTGCATACCTATCGCTGGGCAAACGGAGCGTACATGTATATATTTAATATACATTGTCTATGTGAGAGCAAATATGCGACTGACCCTCTTACGTGCCATGACAATATAACCTCGTAAGATGGTGTCGAAATCCTCTGGGGCTTCCTGTTCGTCGTTTAGTGCCGCCCATCGGGAGTTAACAAATAGCTTCCCGCACCTGTTTAGCGTGAATCAATGTGCGGTTGGCTATATGGCGGGGCTGCTCCTAACTCTGAAAGATTGGGGATTGAAGTCCAATTTAAATGAAATTATATATTCAGAGGCTAGGGAAGTGTTTCACCAAGATAAGAAAGACTTTAGGCACGACCTTACGTTCGACTGTCATCCCTTCTTGCGCGCAATGGTTCACACTATAACGCGCATTCAGCGCAAGAACTGATACCAGTCGAACGTAAAGGCGTACGTAACTTTAAGGACGACTTGGTGAAACACCTCTCTGACTGCATTTTCGCCGTGCGTCAAGTAGAATTTTGTTGGTCATTTCTTATATGCATTCATCAAAATTCCTATCAAATGCCTCCACTTAAAAAATGAACCACTTGAGCTGGTGTTTATTGTCCAGCGAATGTACTTTTTAATCCATGCAGTGCGTCATTTTCGTTGATCATTTCTTACTCTGCAGCATGCATTCATCAAAATTCCTTTATCAAATACCTCCACATCACAAAAGAACCATAGGAGCCGTTGTTGATTGTCCAGCATAAATGCCTTTTTGACCCAGAGTTATGTGTAATTTTTTTGTTTTAAAAGTCCCATCGCACCTGTGCAGATTCAGGAGGACAAAGGCTGAAAGTTGTGAAAAATGCGGAGGCTTACAGTTGTCCTAAAAATTATTCATACCCTTGTTTATTTTGGTAGTCTTTTATTATTGCCCTAAAATTAATGCATTTTGTTGATCATTTTTATGATTTATATATGACCAACAAGTAAAACAATAACAACAATACACAATTCGAGAAATTATAAATTGCTGGGGTATTCTATTCACGAATTTGCAAAAATTGCCATGATCAGAATTATTCATACCCTATGTTTACTGAGTCAAATTTCTTTCTTTATTGGTCGATAGCTTATCCTATGTTTTTGATGACTGCTTCTAGATGTTTCTTGTAGTTGTCTACAAGCTACCTACATGTCTCCTTAGGGATGCTGGCCCACGTTGCTTTGGCGAAAGCCTCAATCTGTGTCAGGTTGGTCGGTTTCCTTGCCATCATTGTGGTCTTCAAGTCATGCCACAAGTTCTCGATTGGATTAAGGTCAGGATTCTGGTTTGGCCACTCTAGGATGTTGAAACCGTTGTCCTTGAACCATTTCTTCACTACTTTGGCTGTGTGCTTGGGATCATTGTCCTGCTGGTACTTCCAATTGTTGCCAAGTTGGAGTTTCTCAGCAGATTTTTTCACATTTTCATCAACTGATCAAGGATCTTGATGTAATACTCCTTTTCCATGATTCCTTCGACCTTGACGAGGTTCCAAGTGCCATTGGAAGAGAAGAATCCCCATAGCATTCTGCTTCCACCACTATGCTTGACAGTGGGCACGGTATTCTTCGGTTTGTACACCTCTCCTTCCTTTCTCCAGACGTATATTGCATCCATATGGCCAAATAACTCCTAATTCATCTCATCAGACCACATGATCGTTGCACCAAACGCTTGGATCTATCGACAGATGACCTCTAGCAAAGGCCAGGCGGGTCTCCAGACGCTTTTTCCTGAGTAGCGGTGTCTTCCGAGGCCTATATCCATGTAGTCCACCTCTGTGCAGGATTTGCTCTACAGTAGACCTTGACACCTTTGTCCCTGCCTGGTGAAGGGTATCAATTAGGGCCTTGGTTGTAGTCTGTGGATTATTGTTGGCCTCTCAGAAGATATTCCTGGCAAGTTTGGAGGAAACCTTGCACTTCCTGCCATGCCCACCGAGGTTCTTAACAGTTTTGAACCTCTTGTGCTTGTTGATTATGCTCTGAACAGTAGCCACAGGGACATCATACTGCTTGGAAATAGCTTTGTAACCCTTTCCTCTACTCTGGGCATGCACACGACTTCGACATAGGTCCTCACTGAGCTTCTTCTTCTTGGCCATGATGATCAGAAACTGAGAATGATCTGAGCAGATTTCCTCTATTTATGCCCATATGGAAATGGACTATTTCCTTTCACTGTTTAACATTTGGACACAAAAGATGGTATTTATTTCACTGGAACATCTTGAATTAACACTAGGGCAAAGATTATTACATTCACAGGAGGTGTAAACAATTGAATTTATCAACAAAAGACACATTTGTTGAGATCTCCTCAGGGGTATGAATAATTCTGAACATCTGCAGAAAGGAATTCTGGGCCACATCTTTTATTATGCAAATGAGGTATGGTCAACATTATGTGAATTAATACATAGCAACATGTTAACAAAAGATGTACAGAACATACAAAGGTTACATTTTTTATAAATGAAAAATCCGCAAAAGAATATTATTTTTCATGGGGTATGAATAATTTTGAGGACAACTGTATATGTGCAGCACGATGGCCAGTTGTCCAACTTCGCGCCTTCTCGTCCTATATAGAAGACGCCTTGACGAGTCGAACAACTCACTTTGGCGCTGCACATATAAGCTTCCGGTTTTTCCCCCTTCAAATTCATCAGCCCTCGTCCGCCTCAATTCGCATATAGATCTGATGGGCCTTTTAAACCGATTAGACTTTAATACTGTTCTGTTGTTGCTATGCTGGGTTTTCTCCGTCTTCATGCAATCATGAGCTCACGGCATTGTTGTATACCTCATTTTCAAGTGACAGAAGCTTTCGTGCTATCTACTATAGATATGAACCTTGTGAAAATTCAAATTTTTTAGTAGAATGATGTTAATATGGTTTGACGTTATATTTACTGGCTCTTGCCTTAAATGTGTGTGTACATTCATGTGTATGTTTGTGTAATGATGAATTGTGTGAGATGTGTATATGTTTATGTGACTAGGTGTACATTTGCATACTTTTCACAATTCTGTTATCAAAGACTTTTGGCATTGCATTGTTTTTATGTACATGAGTGAGTGTACGTATGCTGTTGGGTGTGTATGTATGGGTGTGCATTTGAGTCCTGCTTTGATGTGTGTATGTGTGCTTTTGGTTATGTGAAAATATATCGTGTTTGTTGATACAAGTTCCATCGGAAACACATGTGCACAAATTTAAAAAAAAATTCAACCAAACTTCACAGGGATCTTTTTTTTTCATCAAATGGAATTCCCTTACTGAAATGAATCATCTCATTTCCATCTTCACCCAGCAAAAACAACAGCAATAATTTTGTCTTCATCACAATTTTATATCTGAAGCGGCTCTCCGTTTGATCGCTCTCTGTTCACTTTCCAAAACTTCACAATTTTAGCTGACGGATATTGACTAGAAGCCTCCAATCTAATGTAATAAGAAAGCGAGATAAAGTGAGAGTTGCCGAAAATTCGATTAGGATACGTCACTGCAATTCGGCCCTAAATAAAAAAAAAAAGAGAACTCCCTTTAAATATCGACTTTTCAAAAAGGAACCATAATCGTACCGCAATCGATTTTATTGAACATCGTTTATCTTTAAGTTGGGTCATGCGTTACAAACTATGAAGCATTAATTATATAGTCCTATTTAAGATCACGATTAATACTAACTTATGTATTACATTATCCCTAACATAAACTAGGCCAAGCAATACAAATGCTTAGCGTTAAGTATTTCCTAAATACCGATTGATTTTAGTAATAGCCCTTATACAAACTCGGTCATGCAGTAATTGTGAATATGTATGTCAATTAAGCGGCATCGTTTTATGTTTATGTACAAAGTACTAATATCGTAGGACATGTTGTGAATCATTTATGTATGAAACGCTATACAGTGTGACCTTAAAAGAATGAACTCCTTTTCTGATGAATCACATCGACTTAATGACGTAACGCTTTATACTCTTAGATCGAAATGAATTCGAAACCATTTCAGCGCATATGACTCTAATCAGTACATGTCATTCTACAGTCTTAGGGGGTGTTGCTCAAAATCAACTGCAGATCAACTGCAACTTTACAGTTTGTAACGCGCATTTCCATTCGCGCGCGATAAGCGCATTTAACAAGACGCGCATGAAACAATGATTTTGATTGGCGCATTCCGATCAACTGCAACTTGCGATCAATTGCAACTTTTGAGCAACACCCTCTTAGAAAGGTTAAATTGTAACATTCCTGTCCCATATTAGGAACTGTGCCAAACTGCCAAACGAGGTTCTTTACATGCCTAAAAACCAGAAACGCACACAGAAAATCAGACCTTAAAGATATGAGTGAAAAAAAAAAGACATTATAGTAAACAGTAGTGATGTGTTTCGTAAAGATATTCGTAGGGGGACGCATGCATCTACGCATGCGTGGTGACCCTTTCACAGGTGATATCTAACCGACATTTCAATAGTTTTGAATTGCCGATGCTGACCAATTGAAACTTGCAATCGACTACAACGTAAGAAAACATTTAACGGCGACAGCGGGGGTTGGTACATTCTTTTGAGACACACTGAACCCATAAAAACCGGTAGGCCCCAATGTTTGTAGGGGAGCTCGTTTATTCTCCAAAAGGAATGACTCTCCATCTTCGTAAGTACCATCACGATGTCAACGCTCCAACCAAAATGTCGTTCACCTACTCCAACTTGATGGTCGTCCATTTTCTCCGATGTCCTAAGAAAGTATAAACCACGTACGCGCCCAGAATGATGAGAGGGCTAGGTATAGTCTACCGAAACGAACCGTATAAATTGTACTGGAGAGTCTGACTCACACCTGTGTGCTTAAGGTCAACGTATTCCCATTCCATAGTTTATTACGCTGGTTTTGTATGACGAAAGAACGACGCTTAGCTAATGCTAACGCGTGCGAATGGCGTGCGATTCCTAGACGAACGCCTTGAAGGTTGGTCAAACGTCTTTGTTCCAAATTTCTGCAAAAGCTTACTAACACGTTTGCGTCTGCCAAATTTATCTCATTCTCTCTGAACGAAGAAATACATAGGAACGACACTGAACTGCTTAACTGACTCTAAATCGTGTGCATTTTTTAGTTCAGTTAGTAAAACAACGGAATGCTCATTAAATAATAATTTTATCACGACACATATATCAGCAATACTCTGAAACAGTTGAATACCAAGTAATAATACAGTGCCAAAGTGAGCCGTTACAGTTTTGTTGTTGTTGTTGTTGTTGTTTTTTTTTTTTTTTTTTTTTTTTTTTTTTTTTTTTTTTTTTTTTTTTGGGGGGGGGTCTTGATTTACATCCGTCGGAAATGATCGCTTACATGTCGGTCCGACATTCCTTCCCAGGTAAACCGTGACACCTGACGAACACTTTCAAAGACGTTTTATCTGACGAGAACTTTTAAGGCAACCCCACAAACTTAGATTACATATCTTACATAACAAACATACGCAAAATATGCACATTATTCGCATGCCGATCAATTGAATATTGCCAGGGGACCCTTTCCAGAAGTATACCAATTTTGTTGAAAAGATTATTGAGCAAGGGTCTAGATTTGCAGACTATCGTCGTATTCACCCTGATGTGATGGAGTGCACTTTTCGAAGCTAAGAAAAACTTTTGCTTCATCTAATATTTATGTGACATATCTTGTTTCCAGCATACCGTTTTGAAAGATAGCCTGTCGTACTATTTTCGTGTTTCTTTTTCATGTGGAGAATGTTGATGCATATTGAGGAAGTCCCAAGAAACGTACATGCGAAGAATCTTCTTGCATATGTGATTTTGAATAGACACTATATAAATGCTAAATCAATACTGCATGAATACTACATGCATACTACATAAATGCTATATGAATTCTCTGTGATTATTACATCTATACTACACGAATGATCCATGAATACGACATGAATACTTCACGAATACTACGGTACAAGAATACTCTGAACACTACATAAGTTCACTTTGTGATCAAAGCTCGTTTACACGTAACTATAGCGACCCAGACATGCTATTCATATGCGTAGGGGCGTGCTTGAAGATCAGGGTTTTTTTTATATGCTGTATTTTTAAAGAAGGCTGAAAAAGATAAACAGATATATAAAATTACGTACCCTATGTGCATAAAGTCACAGGTAAATCAATGGCAATCTATGTACTATATATATATACGATGAATTCTCAATTAATCACATCTCCTTATGTTACAGACCCCTTCTCAACATGCTCAATTATGTTGATACTTTATGAGCCTTAAAGGTTATCAAAATTGCAATATATCATTGTTTATAAACATTTTAGAGCACTTGCAGTAGTTGTACGTGCCTCGGTTTGTGAGACGTGATTTCTGGTGGACAAACAATATCCGTACGTTGCTTGGCGGTCAACGGACGTGGCCATGCTTCGTTGGCCCAATAAACGACCAAGCGAAAGTCCGCTACCTATGGAGCAATCACACATTTCAGCCAATGTATGCCAATTAAAAGTGAAGTCTAAAGTATGCTCCATGTATGCACAAATCGATCAGGATGACGCTTGGTTAACGTTCAGGTCACCCGCCTTGCACTCGACACGTGCACGTGTTTTACTATTAAAATACAAGCGTATCCTTTGCGTAATTATGCGCTCTGTGAACGTGTTCTGACTTTCATCTAAATGTTTTGCATACGTTGGCACTAAGTGCAAACTTGTTACTGTGCCCTTTATGTGGTGTGAATAATCGGCAGCCTTAAATTTTTTTTATTATTTCTTGTTACTTATTTATCGCTCTTCGCTGATTTGCTGATGTCAAATTTCTAAGTTAAAGACATTGTCATCTAATGTGATTTTGTTATTTAAAATATTTAAAGGGTTGTCAAATCAAGTTGTATAACCTAATGTGTTATTACATTTAGAAAATACGACAAAGAATGCAACAAAGGAATTTTTAGAGGAGCTCCCAAGATGAAAATTAATAAAGCGTACCACGGACGTAACTTTACCACACTGCAGTGGACTAGAAAGACACATTGTAATACCTATATCTCCTATTGCACTAGCTATCTCTCTTTTTGCAAAACACTTTTTCGTCATACCAACGACACCGGTACCATATTTTCTTGCTCTTTTATTCTGTCCCTATATCAGTTCGTCTCCCCTTTCTCCTCTAAATCTTCCTCTTATTATACATTTTCCAAGGGTTGGATTTAAGACGCCGTACATTTACTCATCAGCCGGCAGCTATCTTTTTACATATCTGTACATTTCCAGTTGTACAATTGCATTTGTTATCAAATGTAAGATGCAATATGTCATAACAGATATGGGATGGAAACAGAATAGCTGCGTCAGAGGCATTTTGATAATTTTAAAGGTACACAACTAAGCAAAGCATGTGTAATTCAGGCCTATAAAGCACAACCTATTTAGCATTGTATAGATTTCCACAATTGATTTTAATCGCATCTATTATCACATCTAAGGTGCAGCATATCATAACAGATATGGGATGGAAAAAAAAAGAATAGCTTAGTCAGAGGCCCTTTGTTAATTACAAAGAAAACGGTATAAACTATTTCCGTTAAATAAAGTGGACCATGGGACAATATATCCGAACGCCGTGTATTAAAGTGAGCGGACATAACAATCACAAACCGGTTCAGATTTTGATAGCATTACAAAGAAGCATTGAATACGCGTCCGACTTAATCTTACGGAAATACATTATATCATGTTAAAAGTATACAGCCAAACATATAGCATATGAAACAGAGGCTTAGAAAGTATTAATGGTTTTAAAATTGTAAAGATATCCCAGTGAATTTCTGAGCTACTTTCAATATAATTTACATTCCGAGCATTGTATTTAGTGCATAATTCATAAGATGCCTAAATAATCTTACATGCATTTTGTGGTTCCATTTCCATTCCACCATAAACGTGCAATATTGAGCCCCCAAAGATGCTCCAAGTGTTGCATTTGTTTGCAGCTCTAATGTTGAAATATTGCCCTCTTATTCGTAAGTGTGTATGAATGCTGTTATAGTTATTTAAAGCGTTTGGTTTAATATGTAAATACATTGTTTTACATGCTGTGATACTTTTCAAATGGACCCAATAGAAAAACAGAGCTATTTTGGTTTGGCTTTAAAATGGGCAATCCAGCCGATTTTGACATCACTCATTCATTTTCATATGCTATATTTCTTTTGGTATATGTACCATTTTGTACTTTTTAGGTGTTTTTTGTGTTACTATATCCTAAATAGAATCAATCAATTAATCGATTAAACCTCATTTTCTTTGTTGTTGTTTCCTTTGTTACAGGTGTGCGTTTCAGCTTCATCACAGGAAGAAATGATGAGACGAATCTTCATCGCCAAGCTCGAGGCTCAAGCCAGATGCCACATGAAGATGAAGGAGGACCCTGAAGACATGAAAGGTATGATTGACAAGATGAATACGAAAGAGAGAGAGAGAGAGAGAGAGAGACAGACAGAGATAGTTACTAGTAAAGAGAGAGAGAGAGGGAGAGAGAGAGAGAGAGAGGGAGAGAGAGGGAGGGGAGAGGGGGAGGGGAGGAGAGGGGAAGAGGGAGAGAGAGAGAGAGAGAAGGGGGAGGCTGAAGCCAGATGCCACATGAAAATGAAGGAGGACCCTGAAAACATGAAAGGTATGATCGACAAAATAAATACAAGAAAGAGAGAGAGAGAGAGAAAGAGAGAGAGAACAGATGGGGAGGAGAGGAGATAGAGAGAGAGAAAGGGAGACGGGGGGGGGGGGGGGGAGGCTCAAGCCAGATGCCACATGAAAATGAAGGAAGCCCCACACATGAAAGGAGGGGGGAAAGAATGAAAGAATGAAAATGATATATTGAACCATCCACAGCTATCTAGTTAAGATGTGACGTGATTATCAATAAGGAATAAAGAGGAAAATTGAGCGAGGGAGGGAGACAAAGGAGGAATGTGAGAAAGAGGGAGACAGAAGGAGTGAGAAAGAGAGATATATAGAGAGAGGGAGAGAGAGAGAGAGCGAGAGAGAGAGCGAGATAGTTCTTTTTCATGCGTGCGTATGTGTGTTTAAAAGAGAAATATTAAAGGGGTGCTTTGGAGCAGAAGCAGAAGCAGAAGAGAGCTCGATAGATAATGGTCCTCTTTCTATGTCACAGCCCATGACGGAAATAGTTTATAACAAGCACGCAATTTCTACCAGTTAAAGTCAGTCCGTCATGATCGACATGACTTCCGGTTAGGAGCCAAACTGTCCGCTGCCATTTTGATTGCGAAGATTGCCGAGCAGAAAAATCACAGATT
>BQKZ01000152.1:191307-203489 GCA_036244855.1 Temnopleurus reevesii | reverse complement strand
TATAAAATATATGAAACACATTTGGACTCTCTTTCAGTGAAAAGGGTATTGATAATGGTATAATACATCAATACAGATCAACTTGTATTTTCATAATAGTACCCCTTTAACCCTAATCTCACCACATGTCTAGGCCATCTAGGCTGACTGGAATTTCCTGTTAAACTTCATGACCATTTTCTTTCAAATTTTCTGCATGTTATATTATTTACTCCGGTTGGATAAGTTCCTGTATCACTGATATTATGGGTTAATTATAGCTTGAAGGTCACAAAAAACCAGAAATTTTGAACAGGTTTCTATGCAATTCATATTATGCTACGTAAACTAAAATCACAATATTTCTTGTGTAATATAGATTGTTTCTTTCATATTGGTTCAACTCATACACCTTAATCAGGGAGGAATGTTTCTTTAAAAGCACAAAAAAAAATACTTCGGAATAAAACCACGAAATGCATAAGGAATAAAGAAATATCCTGGTTCTCATGCTTTTTTTAAAGCATGCACATTTGAAATATCATATTTGTTAATGAGACACTTAGAAGCTCTACTTGAGAACATTTTTGTAGAAAATCCGAAGATATCCTGCAGTTTCTTGTAATTTTAGTCAAAAATCAGGATTTTCTATTCCAGAATTCATCAAAAACTAGCACTTTCAAACATACAGGAGATGATATTGATTACTTCAAAACCTTCTCTTTATACATGTAGTTGTGTTCAACATGTAGCAGGACCTTAAGATATGTCGGGGACTGCATTAGATGTCAACAGGATGTGAAGTATCAGCAGTGTCTGGAGATGGACCAACAAAGGAGCCGGGTAAGGACAGTTTACAACTTCGAATTATGACACGACGTAAATTAGTCGAGCAGTAATTCCGAATTACGTTGTGTCACAATTCCGATTCACCATTATCGCAAATGCCACAAAGAGGAGTTACTTCACCCCAGCTGGCTATGTGGCCTGGCTGAAATTGGCCGTCCTGGACACCAACTTCCATTCGACAAGGCAACAGGCAAAGACAAAGGAGGGAAAACTAAGATGGGGAAAGCGGTGGAACAAGCACACCAAGAAGTATGTTGCTATCCCCATCCTCGAGCCCAAGTCATATGAATACATTGTGGACCTAATTGCTGCAGTGTATCATAAGAGAGCAACCACACCTGGGCATTTGTCACAACATGTATCAATGGCAGAAGATGACCCTCGTCGTGTGTACCCGAGGATCTCCATGAAACAGCCAGAAGACACTGATGTGCTAGTAGCTCAACACAAGAGTCGCTTCTCAAAATAGTAAAGTCACATGGTATCAGAACTGTATTGAACTCAGAAGAACCTGTCCTGAATTTTTTACATCAATCAGGAAAATTACTAAATTATGATGAACAGAAACTCAACTCTTTGATGATATCTTACATTGATTTTTCTATTTTTTACTTGTACAGGATTGAGGAGAAATGCATAGACATGTGCTGTCCATGTACCTGTAAGCAGTCCAGGATGGAATTCAGGGACACATCAGGATTTCTGTTCCATCCAAATCTGACTGGACAGTACATGTACATGTACCTAACATGATTAGCAGGCAATGATGTGTGTGCAAAATAGTCAATGAATATATATTCCTGTGATTGTAATCCAATGTGTAATTTTTTTCTTTAGAATGTTCATTTTACATGAACAACATGTACATGTACGTGTAATCAGCGACTGTTCTTGGATGCTGTTTTTATCTGATTAGGATTTGTTATAATGAGTGTAATCTGTGAAGCAAATTCCAACCCGGACCCAATAGCAAGAAGGAAAATATTTTGGGAAAAAAAGAAGCGCATGTTTGAGCTGGTTAGCACTTTCAATTTTTTTCTTATTAAATTACAGCTAGTAACATATTGATAAAGACAAATCAGGGAATCATCATTTCCGAGGTGGAAGCCCAGCCTTTGGGACCTCTCTACACAGTGGAGGCCGACGAAGTCACGGATGTTGCCAACTGGGAGCAGCTTGCCATCGTCGTAAGATACCTCAAGGAAAACCAACCAGTCGAGCGTTTGGTTGGGTATGTTGCCTGTGAGAGTATCACTGGTGAGGGATATGCCACAACATATTGGGGACTCTGGCAGATGTTGGCCTTGACCCCAAGGACTGCAGAAGACAGACCTATGATGGTGCAGGAAACATGGCTGGCAAAGACGAGGATGTGCTGCAAGATTCAAGGAAGTGTCCCCAAGGGCTCACTACCACCACTGCGCCAGCCATAACCTCAATCTTGCTCTCTCTAAGGCCTGTTCCGTGGCCGAGATCAACAGCATGCTTGCTGCGATCAAGACCACGGGACTCTTCTTCTAAGGCTCCCCAAAGCGATCGCGCCAATTGGAGAAGGCCATTAACGAGGTTAACACTCGGCAGAGAGAAGAGCAAGCTGGTGGGAAGTCCCAGATACCACTACAGAAACTCAAACTTCTGTGTGAGACTCGATGGGTGGAGCAACACACTACCCTGGCCGACTTTCTTGTGCTGTATGAGCCTGTTCTGCATGGATGTGATCAGCGCCTACGAACAGATTTCAATGGTCACTGACACGAGATTAAGGCCATCCGTGCTAATGATGATGCAGAATTTGATCGTCTCTTCACATCCATGTCTACGATAGCAGAGGATGCGGGTGTTGAGATCACCATTCCCTGGACTTATCGCCGACAGACTATAAGGACAAATGTTCCTGCAGATGGCAGCAGCAAAACCTACTGGAACAGGGCTGTTTTCATTCCCTACTTGGACGGATTGATCTCTGAACTGTCAAACCGTTTCACCAGCCTGTCTCAGCAAGCTGTCCGAGCACTGTGTCTCTTGCCAGCTAATCTCGATCACTGTTCGGAAGAGAAGACCAATGCCATCATGACTTATTACGGCCCTGATTTGCCGTCTCCATCATCGGCATTCCAGGAATTTCGGCTCTGGAAAAGATTCTTGAAGGACAGAGACGGGAACAGCTTTGCTTATCGTGTGGGAGTGCCGTAATCACCACAGCAGTTCGTGGAGCTCACAACCCAAGTTTCACGGCATGTTTTCTGGGAACATTCATGTAGCTTCTTCAATCATCGCAACAGGAAATAAATATAGTTTCCACAAGATTGCTACCTTGGCAAGATTCACCAACCTGTACTTCTTTTCTCGCACCCACTTCTCCAATATCCAGAAACTGTACATGGCTCCTGCCATTAACGACTTCTATGAGGCCAAACCAGGCATGATATTGGCTCCTTGTGAAAATAAAGGGAAACTGGTGGGAGGTCCGAGTGAGTGCGTAATGAGGACCAAGGCGAGCGCGAAGCCATTACGGCCGGTGTCCAGCTCTGGGGTTTCTAGATGCTCTCTGGTGCATTTTGAGCTTAAATTGACACCTTTCTTTATGGATTTCCTTGGTTAAATTTCTTCCTTTTCTATTAAAAAAAAAATCACTGACTGAGATCAGAGGCGTAAGCACCTATGGTAGTGCACAATACACAATGGGAATTAAAAAAAAAGAATCCATAAAAACCGGGAAAGCAGAAAAATTAGAACTAATTTTGTTATTTACTAGATAAATCTATGTATCTACCTATTTTGCTAGAGCTCCGATTCTAGCCGAAACTGTCGAGATTTGCCAAGTCAATTTTCGCGCGAGCCCCCCTTTACCCCACGTCACGTGACCACCGTCCGCCCATTAGCGCGCCCAAGCGCCATCTTGCCTTTTCCTTTTCCAATTCTCGCGGCCGAGAATACTGTCACTAACAGCTAAGTCTCCAAATTATATCGTTATATTTTTCGATTTTTGGAATTTGTAGTCGCTAATAACACCGTTTTTCCGTCCAGGAACGTTGACTCGTTCTTTCAAGCAGCGGAAAATCTGCGTGGGGAGTTTGCATTTGTGAAATTTTTAACCGGAAAATTCACTGCCGTCTTGCCATTTCTTCCGATCGGTTCGAACGGGCGCTTCCCCCTTGCGTACGGACAGGTCCCGGTAGGCAGCGGCCTTAGACCCGGGCGCTGTGGTCCGCACTCTCGAGCGGTACTCCGAGAGCACGAGCATTCATTATACAGTTGTAGCTAAGTTATCGTGACTTTATTGCTTTCAATTGTCAGTTCTTATAACTTTTGCTATATATATATTTGTATAGGTGGATGTAATTTAGCCCCAAAGTCACATACGCACACAATGCCTAACAACACTTCTGACAAGATTCAAGGAACCAAGCTCGCCCTAGGCGGCCTCGGTTCGACCGGGAACTCTAAAACCTCGATAAAAACCGGGAAAGTATCATGCCTGGGCCAAACAGAATGAGCTGTTCAAGAAATATGAAGGACGGAGCATCGTCGTATCAGGAGATGGACGAGCAGATTCGCCTGGATACAGCGCCAGTATGTTGACATACTTGTTCTGCGATGAGGAAGAGAAGCAGATCCTCCACACAACAACCGTCCTCGTTCAGTAGACCCAAGGAAAATCTCTGAACATGGAACGTCTGGGGTTCGAAAGGGGTCTGGACTTCCTCAGAAAAAAGGTGAATGTGAGTGGAGTCACAACTGATGTGCATCCCCAGAAAAGTATGAGGATGTTAGCCACCAGTGGGACATCTGGCACGGCTGTAAAAACCTAATGAAAAAGGTGAACAATGTCGCACAAACAAAGGGATGTGAAGAACTGCAGCCGTGGGTGCCAAAGATCTCAAAACCATTTTTGGTACTCGGCCAAGACCTGCGACCATGATGCAGTAAAACTGACTGGGAATTTGAATGGTATGCTGCACCATATTGTAAATGAGCACGAGTGGCCGTACACCACAGATGATAGGCCTGGGAAATGTGACATGGAGAGCTCCCAGATGAGAGAGACACTGCGTGGTTGGAGCCTGGGAGCCTTCCCCATTGCAAGCTACGGTATATGACATCCTTCGCGACACATGCTTCATGAAGTCGCTGAAATATTACACAGATTTTCAGCACACTGGTTGCCTGGAAGCTTTTCACTCCACTCTGTTGATGTATGCCACGAAAAGAAGCTTCTTCACAATGGTCGGCTATATCAGCAGAGTGAAGCTCGCGGTGTTAGACACCAACTTCCACGCGAAGCGACAGCACGCTACAACCAAGGATGGCAAGCTCAGGTGGAGAGGGAAGTATAATAAGCGTTCAAAGAAATATGTTGTCGTGCCTGTCCCAAAGCCGAAATCCTATTTGTCTGATCTCATGACGGCAGTATACATGAAGAGAGCGACGACCCCTGGTCCCATTTCCCAGCACGTGTCAATGGCTGAAGATGACCCAAGGCGTCTCCACCCTACCATCTTGATGAAGGAGCCAGAGCCTACGGAAATACTTGTAGCCAAGCACCAGTGCTGCTTCTCCAAAGAGTAACACCGCAATGGTCAACTTAGATTAGATTACGAGTATTTCTTCATGAAACAGATATTTTGCTTGTATTCCTTATTTCTAGTAGGGACACGTGATATGAGAAGGGTTGTCAGTTACATACATGTACATGTATTTACTTTTGCTGCAACACAGTTATTTTTATTCCTTACAGAATCTCAACTCACATGTGTATGTTTCCACCGTATCAGATATGGCTGTAAAATGCATTGGTCATTTTTACAAATTTTCAATCGGCCATATTTATAAACTTATCATATATTTTTGGCGATTTTCTTTCACGTATCAAGTGAATACAACATGAATTTTGACTTGACGAGAGATTGGTGGAACTTTGGAGCGAAAGTGAATGTTTGTATGCTGTAAGCAGTTATCAATATGCGGATAGGGACGCCAGGGGTAAAGTGACTTCATCCATGTCACCCCTATTAGGCTTTTTCAGGTACGTGCAATATGTGTTTTTATTGTAATCAAATTAAGAAATTATGTATAGCACCAAAGTCTTGGTTAATGCAACGTACAGTATCTGCAAGTGGCAGCAGTTAGTAAATTGCCTTTTCTTTTTCAACTGTACGGTACTGTAAAACTGAACCCCCATTACAAGAGCATTTGACCAGATAAAAAATATATCGAGGACAAAGAATTCCGACCAAGAATAAGAAAGTTTTTGCAAAAATAAGACAAAAGTGCAGAATTAATAAAATAGTGGAATTGTGAAGCGAAAATGCCTGTCTGTATGCAGTAAATAGCCTTCAGTAAGCTGATAGGGACGCCCACAGAAAAGCTACATGTACTTCATCCATGGCACGACTATTAGGCTGTTCAGGCATGTGTAAGATGTGTTCTTTTTAAAATGTAATTCAATTAAGAAATCAAGTATAGTACCAAAGGAGACGCATAGTCAGATAATGTCAGCGCTTTGCACGCGATCTCTAAACTATCAGCGCTTTGCAGACGATCCCTAACTGTACTGGCTTTCACCGTATTACGGTGGATTTGTGCGCACTTGTAAGGAGGCGTAAAGCTATTCATATTACATGCAATTTCCCTTCATTACATGCGCGGTTACTTGGCACACATGTGCTTTGCACATGCACCGCTGTACAGCGACAGCATTGTTGGAACGATCGTTGGTGGAACGTAAACAAATCAATGCTCTTGTTTTTGTCTTGGAATGATGGAATCATGGCATTCTGTGGACTAAAAATAAAACAAAGACATTATCGAAAGAGATTGTGATTCTGGAGAGGCAAAATCTAAAGACAAACAAGGATCGAGGCATAAAAAATCTTTGGAGATGGGAATGGCTCGAGACAGAAATAACTTCGGTAGATTCTAACGAGAAATATTATCTAGCAGAAGTAATCGGGAAATTGGCATTTGTGAGGTATGGTCTCCATGTTATATGTGTTCATTGTTGTTTTACGTGTAAATTGTTTTGTATGATCCCAAAACACTGTACTTGTACATCTGTCATCAATATAAGAATATTTTGTTGAGAGCATTACAATTTTATTCCCGTTTTCCTTAAAGATGGTGGAGCGGGGCGCGACTATGTATAGCTTGCCGAGGCCTGATTCGGACAAACTCGGTCTAGTCGATATATTTCGTAGATTTCTCGGAGAGAAATACGAGCGCGGCCGAGTTCCGAGAAAGGTGTATTTTTCTTGGTTCAAGTCGCGTGAATATTGCGAATTTGTTGTTTATGAATTGTGTGTGCGACTTTCATTTGTTTTGCTGGCTTATTATAGACCTAATATACGTTGTTTATTGATAAATAGAGAAGAGAGACAATTTAGGAGATTCTTCCAGTATTCGTCTTCGAACAGAGTGAAACAGTTGTTTATTATTGTTTGTTTTTTATGTTTCATTACAGATTGTTATCTCATAGCTCATAGCTCTTGAAGGTGCCTACCTTCAATGGTGACCCATTAAGGTATTCCCTCTGGAAAAACGCATTCACGGCATTAGTTGATTCAAAACCGCTGGATGGCGCTATCAAGTTAGGCTACCTCAATACGTACGTTGAAGGAGAGCCAAAGAAGATTGTTGAACAATATGTCCTCCTCGGCACCGATGACGCCTACAATAACGCCATGGAACTCTTGCGAAAACGGTATGGCAGTGGGAGTATCATCAGCACTGCGTTCATAAGGAAGTTGAGTTCTTGGCCAAGGATATCTGACAGGGATCCCGTAGGTCTACGTGCGTACGCAGACTTCCTTGACCAGGTGGTGACCGCAAAGTCTGCAGAGTCTTCCTTGGGAATATTGGACTATCCCCAAGAAAATGTAAAAATGCTGGAAAAGTTGCCGTCATACATCCAGCAACAGTGGCGGGACGAAGTGGACAGGTGGCAGATGCACGGACATGGAAGCTACCCAACATTTGTGACATTTGCTGACTTTGTTGGACGTGCTGCCCGCAAAGCCAACATCCCGGAACTTGAAAGTCTGCGAGATGGTGAACAACGACAGTCACATCACCAAGGGGACCGTTCGGGTAGAAGCCAGAACAGAGGGAGGACACTAGCAACAAGTGCATCTTCCAATTTGCGTTGCATGTCTTCATGCCCATGTTGCGATGGATCCCACCACCTGGATGACTGCAAGGACTTCCTGAAGAAATCGCTCCATGCAAGAAAGGGGTTCTTCTTCCAGCGAAATCTGTGCATGGGTTGTGCAGTCTCAAGCAATGATCGAGTGAAGGATTGCCAGGACAGAAGAACGTGCCAGATATGTAATGGAAGACACCTTACATGTCTGCACAGACCCAACACCCAGGTAGAGCCTCTGGAAGAAGCTTCCTCCAAGTGTACCAGCGTGAGCACATTGCCTGCTCAAGATGGCCAGGAACACTGCATGATTGTGCCAGTCTGGGTGAGACACAAAGACATGCCATCCAGACAGGTCCTTCACTATGCAATCCTGGACAATCAGAGCAATGTGGGTTTCGTTTCGGAGGAACTGTGTAAGGAATTGGATGTGGACGGCCCTCAAACCAACTTGGAGCTGACCACCATGCACGAGACAGCAAGAGTGAAGAGTATGAAGGTGTCTGGGCTACAGGTCTTGGACTTTGATCGGGAGAGCATTATCGATTTGCCGCCGTGTTACTCCAGAGACTCTGTCCCGGCCAGCCGCTCCCAGATACCGAAGGGCGATGTAATACGGGAATGGTCCCATCTCCGACCAGTAGCCCATAGGTTAATGCCATACAATGCGAGTGTGAAGGTGTCGCTCCTCATCGGTAATAATTGTACGAGGGCTATTCGACCAAGAGAGGTGATCGCAGGAGGAGAAGATGATCCGTATGCGATGAGAACCGTGCTTGGATGGGGCGTCATTGGCAAGGTCTGCCAGCCATCAGTCCAAGAGAATGGCGGAAAAACATGCCACAGAATATCTGCTGATGAAATGCAATTAAAGAGTGTCCGCACAAGCAAGGCAAAGGAGGATCTCGACATACAGAATAGTAGACCTATCAAGATAGACGATGCTCAGACACAGACACCAGCGCAGCTTGAAGAGAGTGACCCAGAGCCGAACCCCGCAACCGTGCTGAAGACATGCTCAACAGTAGAGGAAAAGTATTCTGAGCCGATTCATCTGAACAGTTTTTCCATCTGGCAGAGAGCCAAGAAGGCAGTAGCCAAGTGTATGCAACTCAAGGTAAAGTTGCGGGATAGATCGGTGATACTCTCCAAACCACCAGATGCGAGAAAGCCTTCCCTGATGACTTCCATTACTGTTGGTGAGACGAGACCCACTGAAAAGTGGTGACTCTGAGAGGCGTCCAAGCAGAGCACTTTCCGGTGGAAGTGCAGGCCCTGGAAAATATGGAAGCCACTGGAGAGCTCACAGACAGGCACGTACCTTGTGCGAGGAATAAATTGTGAAATTTTTATCCAATTCTGTTCATGAGAAGCTGTCCTTATATAAATATTGAATTCGCGTCGGGGGCTACGACGCTAAAATATTTTCCACGCTTTAGGTTATCACTTTTCCAAAACTTGTTAATTTTTCGTACAATCTTTTGTACAACATGTTCATGATATCATGTTTCTTTTTAAGTAGATTTGAAGACAAAATTTTGCGATAAAAATATTCGCTTTTACCAAAACTATACTTGGGCTTTAAGCGGTCTTTCTATACAGGTTTGACTGTACATAGTGTTGCAATTCGAATTATGACACGACGTAATTATTTAGGGAGTGTTGCATTTCGAATTACAACACTACGTATATCCATGTTTTTGACGGGCTCATGCTTCCATAGCAGATAGCATTAAGACAGCTTATTAGAGTAGTCCCCACTATTTGTTGAACTACAGAAGTCTGTTGACGACTTTGATGAGAGATATTTAAATTTCTTATTTCATCCGGAATGAGGAAAATGGAATAGTGGAAATAAGAATGGCACAAGGGCAGGAAAAAAGAAACACCAGTTCAATGGTAATGGTAATTATTTACTCGCTATCTTTCAATACCTAGAGCCAGCATAGAGCATTGAGACAGCTTATAGTAGTCCCAACAATTTCTTGAACTACATTAAAAACTTAAATTCTCATTTCACCCAGGAAGAGAAAGTGGAAAAGTGGAAAGAGGAATAGCATAAGGGCAGGAAAAAAGAAACACCTGTATCCATGATCAATGTAAAGACCACTGCACACTGCACAATTAAAGAGCTTAAGACCGGCAGTATGACGTCATTTTTAAACTGGTCGCAGGTCTATTGAAGCATGAGCCCGTCAAAAACATGGATATACGTAGTGTTGTAATTCGAATTGCAACACTACCTAAATAATTACGCCGTGTCATAATTTCGAATTGCAACACTACGTAATTCTTTAGGTAGTGTTAGAATTCGAATTACGACACAACGTAAATCGGAATTATGACACGACGTAAGTCGGAATTACTGCTCTACGAATTAACGTCGTGTTATAAATCGAATTATAACACTACCTAAATAACTACGTTGTGTTGCAATTCGAATTATGACACGACGTAATTATTTAGGTAGTGTTGCAATTCGAATGTTGACACGACGTAATTATTTAGGTAGTGTTAGAAATTATCTCCGAATTAACGTCATGACGTTAAATCAACCAATGGGAACCTTTGTTTCATACACTGTAGGTCCGCACGCTGCATGTGATATATATGGTATGCATATGCATGCATGTTCGTTCCTCCTATATAGATAGAGTTACATCCTCCATATTCGCGCATGCTGAAGCGAAAATTTTAAAGTAGCATCATAGAGGTACTGCACTAGATCTGACTGACTGTAAATTCTTGGGTAAGTTTTTTGTTGAGCTTTTAAAACATATGAATGTCGAAATGGTTCATTAATGATAGTTTGCAATACAGTTTGATACTTGCAACATAAGTCGTGAATGAAAACAGGGCGACTGATAGTGATAATACTAATGAAACTTACAAAAACGCCACACTTAAATGAATATGTGGGACTGTGGATCAAAATGTTAATGAGAATTTTTAGAAACAAGTCCTCAAAGTTGCATGAAGATCTCTGAATGTAATGTCCTTTACACTGGAATTGCCCTTATGTTCTGTTATTGACATTTGTTTGAACACTATTATTTCATATATAGGGTTTGTTCTTGACTGATCATTTATTTTTGGTTTTCATTTCCTTTGCATAAGCACTTGTCTCTCCGACGGTCCGCCATTGTCAGTGACATGATCAGAGAATTCAAGGACGCTCCCCTTACAGAGAAATCTTTTGAGGCTGAGTTCGTAGGAGAGAGGGCGGTCGATGAAAATGGGATTTTTCGCGAGGCACTTACTGCCTTCTGGCAAACCGTATTGAATACCTATGGAGAGGGTGAGTCTTCGGTTGTGATTCTTCCTCACCCCAGCCTCTCATCATCTGATTTTGCCACCATGGGTAAAATCCTGTACATAGGATTTTCCCAGCAGAACTCCTTCCCTGTCCTCCTATGCCGTTCCTCTATCATCGCTGGTGTGTTTGGGCTGGGAAAGCTCGATGACGATACACTGCTTGAGGATTTTCGGGCAGTCCTGGGGAAGTTGGAGGGGGATGTCCTTCAGAATGCTCTTGAAATGAGAGATTTTGTTGAGTTTGAAGAACTAAACGAGCCACTTCTGGAGATATTTTCCAGGTTTAATGTCCGGAGAGAAGTCAGCCCAAGAAACCTGAGAGACATAGCCCTGCAATGTGCAAGGGTAATCATACTACAACGACCCCTTTTTTGCATCAACAACATGGGGCTATCATCACTACAGGAATTTGAAGAATTCAAATCTCCACAGTCCATAGCATCATTGTACAATAAACTAAAACCAAATGGGAGGAGTGTTCCAAATTCCTTAAAGTTCTTAAGTATGCGGTCAAACAACCATCGTATGACTGCTTAGTATGTTAAGCGATGTCTGCAGTCACTTGACGAAGAGCATCTAATGAAGTTCCTCCGCTTTGCTAGCGGTAGTGACTGCATGGTTGTGCAAACCATATCAGTTCAGTTCAACAACCTCAATGGTCAAGAAAGGAGAATTGTTGCGTATACGTGCAGTGCCACTCTTGTATGGAAGCAGGAGCCCGTCATAAACGCAGATATACGTCGTGTAGTAATTCGAATTACTACACGACGTAATTCCGAATTACTGCCCAACGATTTAATGTCATGACGTTAAATGAATTAACGTCGCTACATCAAATAATAAAGGTAGTGTAGTAATTCCAATTACTACACTACCTAAATAATTACGTCGTGTAGTAATT
>BQKZ01000152.1:175419-190692 GCA_036244855.1 Temnopleurus reevesii | reverse complement strand
ACATAATCGAAATAGTCAGACATACGTCTACAGTATACACAGGTCAGAGTTAGAGTACTATGTACACTAGCCTAGGGTATGAGGGGGCATCAATTCAAAGTTCGCACAGTTAACTTTTAACACAATATTTTGACAAGAAATATACTGATTCGTATAATGATTCTTAAACCAGTTATTCAGAATATTCTGTAGTATAATTTAAACATGTTTTGGTTTCAAAATTATTCAAAAAGTGCCATACAAGAATTCACTACCGCAGCGTAAAGAAGGAAACAGCTTTGCTTGTCGTGTTGGAGTGCCGTAATCACCACAGCAGTTCCTGGAGCTCACAACCCAAGTTTCGCGGCATGTTTTCTGGGAACCTCCATGTAGCTTCTTCAATCATTGCATCAGGAAATAGTTTCCAGAAGATTGCTGCCTTGGCGAGATTCACCAACCTGTACTTCTTTTTTCGCCCACTTCTCCAATATCCAGAAACTGTACGTGGCTCCTGCCATCAACGACTTATATGAGGCCAAACAGAATGAGCTTTTCAAGAAATATGAAGGCTGGAGCATCGTCGTATCAGGAGATGGACGAGCAGATTCGCCTGGATACAGCGCCAGTATGTTGACATATTCGTTCTGCGATGAGGAAGAGAAGCAGATCCTCCACACAACCGTCCTCCTTCAGGAGGCCCAAGGAAAATCTCTGAACATGGAACGTCTGGGGTTCGAAAGGGGTCTGGACTTCCTCAGAAAAAAGGTGAATGTGAGCGGAGTCACAACTGATGCGCATCCCCAGATTGCCGCACTCATGAAAAAGACGATAAAGTATGAGGATGTCAGCCACCAGTGGGACATCTGGCACGGCTGTAAAAACCCAATGAAAAAGGTGTACAATGTCGCACAAACAAAGGGATGCGAAGACCTGCAGTCGTGGGTACCAAAGATCTCAAAACTACTTTTGGTACTCGGGCAAGACATGCGACCATGATGCAGCAAAACTGGCTGGGAATTTGAATGGTATGCTGCACCATATTGTAAATGAGCACGAGTGGCCGTACACCACAGATGATAGGCCTGGGAAATGTGACCATGGAGAGTTCCCAGATGAGAGAGACACTGCATGGTTGGAGCCTGGGAGCCTTCCCCATTGCAAGCTATATGACATCCTTCGCAACACACGCTTCATGAAGTCGCTGGAATATTACACAGATTTTCAGCACACTGGTTGCCTGGAAGCTTTTCACTCCACTCTGTTGATGTATGCCACGAAAAGAAGCTTCTTCACAATGGTCGGCTATATCAGCAGAGTGAAGCTCGCGGTGTTAGACACCAACTTTCACGCGAAGCGACAGCAAGCTACAACCGAGGATGGCAAGCTCAAGTGGAGAAGGAAGTATAATAAGCGTTCGAAGAAGTATGTTGTCGTGCCTGTCCCAGATCCGAAATCCTATGATTACATGTCTGATCTCATGACGGCAGTATACATGAAGAGAGCGACGACCCCTGGTCCCAATTCCCAGCACGTGTCAATGGCTAAAGATGACCCGAGGCATCGCCACCCTACCATCTCGATGAAGAAGCCAGAGCCTACGGAAGGACTTGTAGCCAAGCACCAGAGCCGCTTCTCCAAAGAGTAACACCGCAATGGTCAACTTAGATTAGATTACGAGTATTTCTTCATGAAACAGATATTTTGCTTGTATTTCTTATTTCTAGTAGGGACAGGCGATATGAGAAGGGTTGTCATTTACATACATGTAAATGCATCACAGTTACTTCAGTCTATTCCTTAAAGAATCTCAACTCACTACATCTGTACATGTGTATGTTTCCACCCTATTAAATATGGCTGTAAAATGCATTGGTTATTTTCAAACGTAAGTGGACTTTTTACACATTTTCAATCGGCCATATTTCAAAACTTATCATCTATTTTTGGCGATTTTCTTTCACGTATCAAGTGAATACAACATGAATGTTTACTTGACGAGAGATTGGTGGAACTTTGGAGCGAAAGTGAATGTTTGTATGCTGTAAGCAGTCATCAATATGCGGATAGGGACGCCAGGGGTAAAGTTTCAGAGCTGCCAACATTGAATGAATGAAATCCAGTAGATTTTTGCGAGCGGAGCGAGCCACTGCCGAGCACAGCGAGGATTCCCTCTGCGAGCGAAGCGAGCAAACGCCGAGCGCAGCGAGGCGTGCTGCTGAACGGGTGGGGTCCAGGGGCCTGCCTTAGGGCCCCTGGCGGGGGTGCAGGGGGCAGAGCCCCTGCGAGCTATTGGCTTAAAGCCTATCTGAAACCCTTTTAGAACACCATTTAGTAACATAGATCCAAAGATTCAAACTTTTTTTTGTTTTACCTTACTCAACAATTTTTTCTTCTTCTGTTAAAAAATTATTATTTTGGGGTAGACTCTTCTTTTAATCAATATGAACTTAAATCGTTATGAAAATACGCAAAATTAGCCTACCTGAAAAAGCTTTGGATGCCCTGGTTTGATGACCTCACTTTCACCATGTCCTTGTGCTTATCAGAAGAAATGTGTCGAAGCATATCATTCCTTCCTCCAAACTTTATACTAACATCCACAGAACAAATCGTACAAAAGGCATGATTATCTCCTTTGCTAGATTTTGTAACACAGTCCCATTCCCACTGTTTATACTTCGCAAAGTATTTAGTCTTCTTGGTTTTGCTTTTGGTGGAGGACTCCATAGTTCGACTTGTGTTGTTGTGTGTTCAATTGAAACCAAGGCGAAACGTTACGCCATCGTAAGTCAAAGTGCGAAAATGTCAGATCTCCACTGTCAATAGTTCCACAATTAACTCAGCTAGAAGTGCAGATGAAATGCGAACTCGAAAATGTTGAATCTCCACTTAAATAATCCCAGTTCGAAGGCCCTTGCAGAGTAAACAAACTCGCGGTGCATGGCATTGCGCTAGCTAGTGCTGCGCAACAGAGCGGACTTCGCTTCTTAGGCCACGGGGCAGCGCCGGGGCCGACGGCATGTACGTGCCGTAAGGTAGCCAAGCAGTGAAGTGCATCACACATGTTCCAGAACCGGAAAAAACTTGTTTGCTAAAAGTTAGACTCCCACACCAGTCGTTAATTGATATTATTTTCACTTAACATTGGAAATGAATGTACAAATTATGAAGGCAGTTACGAAGTACTGGTTAAAACGAAAATCTGATATGGGGTCCCACGTGTGAATATATATGGTTGAACTTGCTAGACTCGTAAAACAGTCGTTTTATTTATTTTTTTTTCATTTTTTCTATTTGCGGGAGATTTAGGCATAGCGCCGGGAGGACGGGAGAATGGACCAAAATCCGGGAGTCTCCCGCAGGATCCGGGAGACTTGGCAGCTCTGGTAAAGCGACTTCATCCATGTCCCCGTTATTAGGCTGTTCAGGTACGTGCAATATGTGTTTTTATTGTAATTAAATTAAGAAATTAAGTACAGTACCAACGGAGGCGTGTAGTCGGAAGTGGTCCCAAAATTTAGATGAAAGATTAGTGGAATTTTGTAGCGAGAGTGGGTCATGTACACAAAACTCCCCCCCCCCAAAAAAAAAAATGGTGAGCAAGAGATAAAAGACCAAATAAAAAAAAAAGATTGATGAGCAATGTAAGAGATAAAAGATTGAGCAATTAAACAGAAAAAAAACTTGCAACTTATGACTGATGACGTATTTGTATGAATTTCACATAAAAAAATTTATCACATTACCTTTTTGTAATTTTTAACACTTACGCCATGTTCATATCTATTTGACTCTTTTAATTTTTCAGATGCCACTTAAAAGAAAATCCAACGTGGACGACATCCTTTCAAGTACATGTACAGTGTAATCTTCTTTCTCATGTACCCTTTGAACTTTTTTTTTCTAATTTTCTTTTACATTGAATTGTATACATTTACTCATGGACAAAAGATGCTTGAAATTTCTCTCGTATTAATAAACTTCTGTATTATGATACTGTACTTTTGATAGTTGAATCAATGACAAGGTAATAACAATGTCTAGCCAATAAAATTACTGAATGCTTAGAGATAAAAAACACAAAACAAAAATAATTTAAATTAAATATGATTTAATTTTAAACATACTTCATACCACATTCTATATACTTTATTTAATGACACCACAGACCACAGAATAAATTTCCATTAGAAAAATAAGCAGGTAGGCAAATTAACACCTTATAACACCATATTCAAATACAAAAAAAAATAATAATTTCATTCAGTTAGAATGTACCTCTTCAAACTGATCAACCAACAAATTCCAATAAAAATGAAATTGATATGTTTCTCAAAAACTATATCCCATATTGATTTAATGGTTTCAAATTATTATAACTATCAGAATTGTTATTTTCCATGTCTTTTTATCTTTACAGCTAACCATGGAAGAAATTAAGTCTGCATCCTTACAAATCATTGGCATTGTTTGAAAGATCAGAATAAAGTACCCAGCTATGAGTGACCATTGGGGGAGAGTTGTTCGTTTGAAGGAAACCATCGACAACCATGCGGAAAAACTAACCAATAACGATACTGCTACTCTCCTACACAAGGGTCAGACAATGCACAGCTACTATAAACTACCTGTCCCCATCAACGAAACCGTCTTCCGACCAGGCAGAAAAAATTTGTCAAACTCAACTATTCATAATAGATGAAGCATCAATAATACCAAAGCACGCACTAGATGCAATTAACAAAATGATGAAAGATGTGACAGGCACCAACAAACCATTTTACTTGGTGGGGACTTCCGACAGGTAATACCAGTCATTCCAAAAGCATCACCAGCCAAACTCATAGAAAACTCAATCAAACAATCTCACACCTACAGCAAATTTCATCGTTTCACTCTTTAAGACCAACATGAGAGCCAATAGCGAAGAGAAAGCATTTGCAAAATGGTTGCTAAAAGTAGGAGAAGGAGCAACAGAAACAAATGATGATCTACCACCATCATCACTCACTCTACCAAAGAGAATTATATCAAAAGACATCATACAAGATATGTATAAAGATCCCAACGAAATGCAAAAGTAGACAATATCAACACCCATGAATGATGCAACATTCATTATCAACCATCAAATACTGCAAAAACTGGAAGGAACAACCGAAGTATAGTTACAGCACAGACACAACAAAGACCGAAGATCCATCAGACGCTCTAAACTATCCGTCAGAGTTAGTCAATTCAATGACACCATCTGGACTTCCACAACACAAGCTACGTCTCAAGACTGGAGCAATAATAATGCTGTTACGCAACTTGGACATCAAACAAGGGTTATGCAATGGAACAAGACCCAAAGTTTGTCACCTATACAGAAATGTAATTGATGCTGAGGTACTTACCCGGTAGATTGAAGGAGCTATTGGGAGCCAAAGTTGCTGCCATCGACAGAAAGCATGGATTGTCCCGCCAACAGATATACAGACAAATCCACATGGAAAACATTGTCTACAGCAGACACAGTGATGTCAGTGATGACGAGATCATTGTAGGTGTAAGAGAGATAACAAATGCACATCCGGAGTCCGGAGAAGTCATGGTTACTGGCCACCTGCGCCAAAGAGGTATCTTTCTGCAACGATCACGTATTCGGAGGATCATCAGGGAGGTTGACCCTGAAGGGGTTCAAAGGAGGCAGACTCATTCAGTCCACATACGTGTGTACAATGTGCCAAGCCCACATTATGTGTGGAATCTTGATGGGAACCACAAACTCATCAAGTGGAAATTTGTCATACATGGGGGAATAGATGGATACGCTAGGCTCAAGCCCTATCTGAGAGTCGGTGATAATAATAGAGCAGCAACTGTAGTGTCTGAATTTCACCAAGCAGTGGAGGAATTCCAGTGGCCGCTTAGGGTCCGTACAGACCATGGAGGGGGGAATCAAGACGTATAGGTTGCAATGGAGGAGAAGATGGGTCCTCACTCTGTGATGGTTGGCAGCTCTGTTCATAATGAACGTATACAGAGACTTTGGAGGGATGTCAATGAGAAGGTGACATCAAAATACAAATTGTTATTTGAGCACAGGACAACCGAAAGGAATGATCAATCAAGATAATGAAGAAGATTTGGCATGTTTGCACTGGGTTTTTAGATGACTCTTACATACAGATCACACTGAATTTGCAGAGGCTCACATTATGCATGGCATTTCAACTGAAGAAGGATTGTCACCAATTCAACTCCATGTCATCAAGAGGAACTTAAAGAAAGGTGAAAAACCTTAAGACAATCCGGCATTATTTAGGTGTAATATAAATGCACTGCTGGGGCAACTTTTATCGTTGCATGGAGGAGACAGTTCATTGTCAGATATTGTTTCAAAGCTCATCAAGAGTAACAGATTTTTAAATCTAGTTTTATGTCCAAAGTGGCCAATAAGCACCAAATCATTTGCCCTTTAAATGCAGTAAATACAGTATTTTATTTGTCCTAGAGTATCATTTCGTACATTGTTTTCAATTCGATACTATTTCTATTCAGTTTGATTTTAAATTTTCATGTTAAACATATTCTGTTAGAATGTAATGCGATATGCGACTTTTCTTCATGTTGCGGGAGTCACAGCTCAAAAGGTGTCAAAGACCTTCAAGTTTGAATCAGCTGAAATTGGAAGAGTGGATCGAGCCACTCAAGAGAAAGTTTGGTGACTATACTGTCAGCCTTGAAAGAACAAGTCTGTCATCATTTGTATTCAATTCACGAAGTCAGAGAAGTAGGAAACCTTTAGTGAATATGTGACTGACTTGAAAGCAGTGATAACAGAGTGCGAATATAAGGAACTTGAAGATGAGATGCTCAGAGATTGCATTATCTGTGGGATCCACAATCAAGGACTTAACTCTTTCTTTGCCACGTTCGCCGATCGGCACAGTTATACATGGTACTATTGTAAATGCGTATTGCTCATTGAAGCATTCATTGTTGACTGCAGTTCCGATTTCTATGTGTGCATTATCAATGCGGCTTTCTCATCAGACAATTTTCTACATCGGTTTTCATAGGATAGTATTTCATTTTAGTATTTTGAGTGTTTTCTTTGAGTCTTTCGAGATCTAAAATAGCCTCTGGTGGTAAGAGACAGCGACTGTTCAGCCTGGAGGAGGCTCGCGAACTGGAGCCTAGGAACATAAAAATGACATTGCGGAAATAGAAAAAAAACTTCTGAGAATGGAAATATATCAACGTAAAGCCAATCTTCTATTCTACGGAATAGCACAAACCAATAATGAGAATGTCTTCGATAAACTAAGAATCGTTTTCACTGAGCTTGGTATCTCATCAGAAATGGCTGCAAAAATCATTATTGTGAACGCCCATCGTCTCCCACGGAAAACACACGGATCTGCAACAAGCGACCAAGGGCCGAACCCCATCATAGCCAAATTCGGAATCATGACGGAGCGCCAAGTCGTACTTGAGGCCTACTACGCACGCAACATAAACGCTGCCGAGGAAGATGGTCAAGCGTCATCGGCTAATGCATCCATAAAGCCACGGAGCAGGATTTCCATTAGACCTGACCTACCACCCAGCATGAAATTTCGACGTGGTTAATTATCGAATATCGCTTATACTATGCGTAAAGAAAATTATCTTTCAGATATACACGATGGCCTGGAGCCACTCCGGTGACCGATATGTCCGCTGAAACTGTTGCAAAGGCACTCATCGAAAGATGGATAGCCTTCTTCGGCGCACCTGACATTATAACTACGGATCGCGGTAGGCAGTTTGATTCACAGTTGTTCAAGGAACTGATGAAATTGCTTGGCACAACGTGAATACGCACAACTTCATATCATCCAGCCGCTAACGGGATGATAGAACGCTTCCACAGAAAGGTTAAAGCAGCTCTAAAGGCGCACAATAATCCTAACCTGTAGCATGAGTATCTCCCTCTGACAATGCTTGGTATAAGCACTACCGTGAAAGAGGATCTGTCGTGTTCCCCAGCTGAATTAGTGTACGGAACAACTCTCCGTTTGCCCGGACAACTTGTAGCAAGCAAGCGAGTTGACGTTGACCCAGGCAATTATGTTTCCCGCTTGCAACAGCACATGGCTGCAAATACAGTGACACTGGCAAGAGCGCAACAACGCAGCAGCTAAGTCCCTAAAGGACTGCAGAAATGTTCCTATGTTTTTGTCAGAGTGGATTCTGTGCGAGAACCCCTTCAGCAGCCGTATAAAGGACCATACATGATTCTCAAGCGAAATAAAACAAAATTCTTCACCATTCACATTGGTGGAAAGCGCGACCAGGTTAGCATTGATCGCTTAAGGATTGCATACGTAAAAGAAGTAGCCAACAGAGAAACAGTGCCAGAAGAGAAAACATTGCCGCGCCAATTCGCAAAACAAGATCTGGGCGGCAGGTTCGTCTTCCAAAAAGGTAGATCAAATTTTGTGGGTAATAACCAGTTGTATTTCATTTGTGCTGTTATACAACATTAAAACTTAAGTTGTAAGATTTTTGTATGTATCATAAGCAAGCAATTTTCCATCCTTCAAACGACTTACTACGGGGGGATTTGATGTAGCGTCATAGACCGAATTTACTAATTTTTGGCCGAGTTTTTTATGGCCGATAGTTTTGCGACGGCGCGTATTTATATTAATAGTTTTAAGAGATGATATGCAAATTTTGTAGTACAAACTACTTTTTGCTGAAAAATGATAGGTTTCACATCTCTACGATAGAAACTTTTTTTTTTCTTCTTATTGCTTTGCTTTTAGATAACTTATATTTCTGTCAGCTTCCGATATCTTATTTCTTCTCTCAAAATGTCACAAATTAATACAATTAGTAGGCATTACTTTGTGACCCGTGCATGTTTATCTATGGCTGTGCGGATTTGGTGCAATGTCAGGGGAAACGCCTTAATCTTGGCACTGCACCTCACCACATCAGCATAGGCCAGCACCAGCGGAGGTCGTTTCCCTTGAGCTTGCCAAGACCCGCTTTGTAGTATTGATGGTATGTAGAAATTAATCGTAATTATACCCGTTTGAATTGTAATAATATTTCCTCCATATCCTATTTATATGATAAACTGCAGAATTATTGACAAAAAAATTCATGAAATGCAACATTTGTGAATTTTAGTTGCATAGCTTTCGGGAGGTGATCACAGACCCGTCAGCACTTTGCGAAATATATCAGAGAAAGCAGTCCTGACATTGTACACATCTTTGATGTGTGGCATACTGCAAAAGGAGAGAAAGTAGCTGTCATGCTTCCATAACAGAAAAAAGGTTGCAGATGACTACTAATGGCAGACATATATGTCCAAAGAGTTGAAGATGGTATTGTCTGTTCTTTGAAGCAAAATTCCACCAAGATTCTCCTGAACTTGGATAATATTACACACTTAAGGATACTAATGCTGGGATGAAAAGGAAGGTACATGTAAAGCACATCATAAGAGTAGCTGCCATGTTGGGATAATGGCCAAAGGGCTGTAATTGACAGCATCATGGCAGAAAGAGATGCCTAAAGATATAAAGATGTTACAAGATCATATCATGTTCAATGGGAAGTGGTAAGTTTTGTGAGATAGAATTGGACATGGAAATTTGCCACGTCCACCTACGAAGGATAGCAGTGGTTCACTAAAAAGTGGGGGAAATGTGATCAGACAACTTACATGTTTAAATGGAGACAGAATAGTCTACATTGACCTATCGGGCCTACCATTCTCACGCCATGCAAACATATCTTCTTACGAAGCACACATCTTCCACCAAGGTCAAGTCACTGAAGCATTCCTGGCAACCCGTTCATAGAACCTCAATACAGGGCATCTTGCCTTAATTTTTGAACACTTTAGCTGTGATACAACGGAAGGTAAAACACATCATAAAGTGTAATTATTGTGTCATTTCATTCCATTTTACAGAGCAATGAGGTAAAGAGCTCCAATCATATGAAACTGGAAGGATTTAAAGGGTGCAAACCATTTTAACAGGAGAAAAGGGCCTGGTTGTAGGAGGTGATCACAGACAGTAACCGCCAGCTTGCGAAATACATGTACATCAGAGAAAGCAGTGGGATGACCAAAGTCAATAATAGCGGGCAGCAATCGAGGGAGTAAAAGATGGTGTACGATCTGTAATCACGAAATTATCACTTGCAAACATAATTGCCACTTGAATTCTTCGAGAAGTGTCAAAAATCGACAGTGAAAGAAAACTTCAACAAAGTTATTGGGGAGGTGATAGATCCGTCAAATGCAGAATTCATTTGCAATACATGTGTTGCCAAAGCCAATCACGCTGTGAAGTTTGAAGGACATTGCAATCAATTGAGAGATTAATTTGAATAAACAAAGGAGGATCATTCATGTTCCACCACATTAGCATCGCCAATGTTACTCAGTTCTCAATCATCTTCATCGTCATCATGCAGGCCAAAGAGACCGGCTTTTTTCTCCCCTGGTAAATGTTGTTAGATGGAATTGGACGTTGAAATTTCCCATGCCCACCTCCGTAGGATAACGGCAGTTTACTAACTCAGTTAGGGGAAATGTGATCAGACAACTTCTCAGAGTGAATGGTCAATTAACAGCATGTTTAAATGGAGACAGAACAGTCTACATCGACCCATCCAACCTACCATTCTCATGCCATGTAAAGATATTTTGTGCCGATTGTGCAAATGACCATCACCGCATAAGGACAAAGTCATGTTTTCTCGAGCCCTCTCCCAAACTCAATACGAGTGGAAAAAATGTGACGAAGCCGAACAGGTGTTCATTAGTGAGCACCCAATCTACGAATAGCCATATTCACCTGACCTAATTGTCTCTTTCGTATGCAAAGCGCGGGAAAGATAACACCCAAATGAGATGCAAAAGACGAAGGGCTCAAACTACCTGTGGCAAATGATTCAAAAGCAAAAATGGAGGTCCTAAAATCCCTGTCTCTATCTCCCAAAATCCCATTTCAGGCGGAGGTTGCAAACTCCCCGCCGGCAATGAGATGACAGACCCCCATATGAAGTCCAAAAGGAGTCATTCAAGGGGAACCCTTATTGATCCCGTGGGCAAGGAAACCCACGCAAAATCCTCTACCAAGCCAAAGAAAATGAATAGAAAATCCCCCAAAATACTAAGCCAAAGGAGGGCTTGGTATGTGAAGTGGCCCTCAAAAAAAGAAGAAGGGAATAATCTTTCTCTTCCCATCTCTGATATCCCATTCTCCAGTTTAGCAGGGCGACTATTCTTCTGCTAGGAAGCGATCTTCGACGTTTGGCCGAGTTTCCGCGGATCAACATGATCAAAAATTTTCCCAACCGGCCGCCAAAATACAGGAAATGGAGGAGATTGAACACAATTTGACCCGCGATACCATTCCAACAAACAAGATCAAAGTGCCACGGCTTTATGGTTTTGGTTGTGGCAAAGCAGGCCATTGGGTGGCAGAGTGCAAAGAGATAGCCAGCTCGAGTACCAACTCCAGCACCAACTCTACATGTATATAAGCTAAATGAAATGTGTGAGAGCATTGATAGAGAAGGTGGTCAAAATTGCAAACGACGTAGACACTTGCCATCGTCTGGGTGCACCCCAAAACAAATAACCCCATCCCCATCAACTTCTGAAGACGGTCAACAACATAAGCCAAGACCAAGGCAGGTGATTGTCCGCCTTTTCTCCAGGAAGATGCGGGATAACATAAACTTGTGATATCATTGTCAATTTTTATCAGCTCCACTGTTATGTAATTAATACATGTAAAATCCTTTCAGCCACTAGTTGCTTTAATATCAAATACCCAAGTCCCGAAGAGGCAGTGCAGAATACCACCCCGCCACTGTGAAAAAGAGAACCAAACTTATGGATGACATGAGAGCTACCGTCTCCCATGGAGATGCAGCAACACAGATGGCCAACGAAGCACTCACACAGTATGAGGATGAATTGAGAGCGATTATCCCTGACAAAGGAATAGATATCCCAGCACAAGACATCTTGCTCATGAAGGGATTTTTTGGACTCAGCTGGGCACAGCCAAGGAAATTGAAAAGGTAGGATTTACATCAAATACCTGGTTGTAATAATGATAAGACAAATTATCGTAAACAACCAAACCTAAAGAATGGTAACATAACATAAAAATGTTTTTTCTAATACTTTTCCTTATTGCCTTACACGTATTGTTAAGTATCAAGAATGCTATTCAATTATTTTAATGGTAAATGATTCCTCATTAAAATATTATGTTATGTTTAAGTGGCTAAAAAGAGGAAAATCAAAACGAGTTATGAGAAGAAAGTCAGGAACCTCGCAGGGGAGATACGTGTACTTGGAGACAACCTTAATGCGGAATGGGTCCCACTACAGGTGGTAGAGAACAAGAAAAAGGTCATTGCTCGGGCACCCCTCATCATCATCATCAACCTGGAGAGAAAGGTTATAGATCTCCTCCTTTTTTGTAAAATCAACAAACAAGACATGATCATCCTCTCTCATCAACGCAAGCCTTCCCATACCCGCACACTGGAATCGTTGGCAATTACAAATCCATAGATTTGATTGGTTGACACACAAAATGTCGCAGCGATAAATGAATAAAATCGCTCACCCGAGCGTTTCAGTTTTGACGCGTACGTTTTAGTGCTTGTCGCAGCAGTAAAACGCTCTCCAGTGTGAACATCCTCATAGGAAACGCATTGGATCGATTTTGCAAAGTGTCGCTGCGTTAACAATGTCCCAGCGTACATCATTTGCAAAATTCCAGGAGAAAAAGGTGGCAAAGGAGGCTATGAATGCAATTCAAGAACCAATGGTTGACATTCCACTGGATTAGGTACTAGTAGAATAAACTAGATCAGTCCTTGACCATAATTGTATAATTGTGTTTGATATTGTGTGCAATATTTATTGAAATTGTGTCTCAAGAATTCAGAGCTGTTTGATTTGAATTAATAATAAAACAAATGAAGGAAAGGGAAGATTCTTGGTTAGCTTTGTTCATTGTCTCTTTTATAAACCAACCAACTCCTTCTCTCACCTAATCCTACAGGCTAAAATATTCAGACAAAGTTTGCAAATAATGAGTGGAGAGGAAGCAGCTATCGAGCTGTGAAAACAAACCAAGAAGGGATTATTTCAATAGATGCATGAAGTACAATGAATTGAAAAGATGTAGGAAAGCTTGTTTGAAAATAATGAGTGGAGAGGAAACAGCTGTCGAGCTGTCGAAGCAAATCAAGAAGGCATCATTTCAACAGATGTATACAGCACAAGGAAATGAAATGATATACATGTAGGACAGCCTGCCAGATTCAAAGAAAGCAGTACGGTCATTCACGTAGACTGCAGTGTGAGAACTACTTCAATGTACAGTGCAATGAAGTACTGAGTGCACATCTTTGGTAAAGGAGATGCTGCAGGAATCAGGAGTTGATTTCATTTTGAATGGAAATTCTTCTCAAGATCCTCTGACCAGTAGAATACTTCTCAAAGCTTGGTTATAAACTACCGATGGCGACAAAGAAAACGCTGGGAGTGGAAGCTGTCACTTCGAAACAAGGGAATGACTAAGCAAGCAAAAAAAAAAGAGGAAAATCAAAATGAGTTATGAGAATAAAGTAAGAAAACTTGCAGAAGAGCTACCAGGGGACAACCTTAATGCGGAATGGGTCCCACTGCAGGTGGTAGAGGACGAGAAAAAAAAGGTCATCGCTCCGGCACCCCTCATCATCATCAACAACCTGAAGAGAAAGATTAAAGATCTCCTCGACAAGAATGACTCTGCAACCTGGGCCTATTTTTCTACACGACAGGCTTACATGCTTAACAATTTTTTCTCTCACAAATCCTGAATAAATGTGATCCTATCGTAATCATCCTACCTTGACAGATTAAATGAACGGACATGGCATCATGGCTGCATCCCAAAGAACAAAATCTGGCTTAAGTTGGGGGGCGACAAGGGTGGCAAAACGTTCAAGATGGCACTACAAATAGGAAATGTTAACCGACCTAACAGCTTAGCAAACATCCAGGTGATTGGGCTGTACAAAGGGACAGACAACCAGTATAATCTCCGCGTTGCCCTACAGGACCTACAGCACCACGTCTCACACCCGTCATCTTGTTCATGGAGGTAACCAATATTAGATTTTATCTCCTTTAACAAATAGGAAATGTTAACCGACCTAGCAGCCTAGCAAACACCCAGGTGATTGGGACAGACAACCAGTATAATCTCTGCGTTGCCCTACAGGATCTACAGCTCCACGGCTCACACTTGTCATCTTGTTCAAGGAGGTAACCACTATCAGATTTGGTCTCCTTTAAGGAAAGTACATAAAATTCTTACTTGAATGTACAAAATAATTACAACGTAATAACATTTTATGGTGATCCTATTTTATGGAAAGGGATGCTGGAGGACCTTCTCCTCCAAATTCAAGCTCTATGCTGAAGAATGCGGGTGGACTTCTTCCCAGAAGAGAAATTGTCTCTGCTATGCATTACACGGGGAAGCAAGCGCCTGCGCTGCATGGCTGCTCGAGATAGAGCCAGAAATCACATACAGTGATCTCGAGCAACGACTCGGTAAGAGATTTGCGAGACAAGAGTTTCCCGAGGCCTGCGAGATGCAGTTTTAACGCGCCAAACAGATTCCTACGGAAACTGCTACCCAATGGGCAAAGCACCTTGTTGGCCTGGCAACGGAGGCCTTTGTCAATCTTTCTGACGAAACTGTCCAGAAAAGAATAATGATGAAATTCTTTGATGCTCTGGTCAGACGGACTTGTACGGATGTCTGCGGATGCATCCGCAAAAAAATTAATTTCATCCGCAGAAATTGTTGAAAATCTGCGCAAAAAGCCAAAAAACTACAGTAGATACGCATGATACACGGATGGAATACGCATGAAATACGCAAATCCTGCGGATGTTCTGCGGAAGACACCCCTTTGGCGGATGTGCCACGCTAGTGTCACTTAAATTCTGCGCAAACGATACGCAAGATGCGGACTAGATACGGATATTCTGGGGAAGATACGGAAGTCCTGCGCACGATACGCATGAGATACGCATGCACAGATGTCGGCTTTCTCCTCGTCCGCAACATCCGCATATATACCGCGGCTTTTGGAGCATCACTTCAGTTGCGATTCGATCTTTGGAGAGAACACTAAGTATTACTACTACTACTACTACTACTAGGATACATGATGTCAGGTTCCAGGAGAGGCAGAGGAGGCAGGAGG
>BQKZ01000152.1:158283-169315 GCA_036244855.1 Temnopleurus reevesii | reverse complement strand
ACACAGGGGACAAAAGGATCATAAATATAAAAGTTCTTATCAAGGAGTTGGTCATAGAATTTGTCACGTATAGATTTTATGCGATTTCCTAATTTATGTGATTCTCTTTAATTTCCAGTTTGTTCGTTTGGCGACATCTCTACTTAACACGCGAGCTTCAACTTCCGACTTTATTCATGAATAAATTAGCTAATTATGCCAGTCTGACCGGAACATACGTCCATTTGGTGCCGGAGCAAGAGAATGAAGAGATGTCCATAAGCGGGACGCTACAGGGAATGCCGCACCGTAGACGACACAGGACGTAGAAGCACCATAGGATATTCCTGGTTATATGATGAATGGTGGTTCAGTTCCTAGCAATGTAGTTATGACAGTCGAAAGACCAGATATAGTAGTTGTGAACCCGGTCAAGAAATGTGTCACGTTCTGTGAGCTCAATGTCTTGTTCGAAACAAACATCAGCTCTGCTTGGACGCGGAAAAGTGAAAAGTACGTATTAATAGTTTCCGACATCGAAAAAAATGGTTTCTCATGTTCACTTGTCTGCTTTGAGGTTGGATCTAGAGGACTAAATACCAAATAAATTAAAGTGCAATTATCAAAAATTCTCAAATTCACTGACTATGACAATACGGTAAAGTATATTTGGAAATAAATAAACATGTCTAACAAAGTTTTATGTGTGGACTGTGGAAGGATGGATTACAGAAATTGACCAGCATCAGGAATAGATCGAGAATGATGCAAATAAGGGCTAATATACAGCATTAGGTGCAAGATTTGCACTGAATATCAAGCCAAATTGAGATCATTACGCGATTCTAACCAAGCTTTCATAAATGGAGTAACAGGATCGGGACTGAAAATGGATAATTTGGTGAAACATTTGCGTAGTGACATGCACAAGAAAGCAGTCGATCTCAAATTGAAGCCCAAGCTGAAACTCTACACAATTTTCAAGACAACACCAGTCAGGAAAGCTTTGGCTGGAGCTTCAAGTGAAGAGGAGAACAGAGTGAGTAAACTCTTTGACATTGCATACAAAATATGATTCCTAAGGACGAACTGCCTTTTACAAAGTACCCTGCTATTATTGACTTGGAGAAGAAACACGGAGTTTCATTAGGCAACACATATATCAATGAAGCAAAATTCAGTGAATACCATGGAATTATTTTGACTATGAATATATACATACGGTAGTTTCTCCAGTATGCAAAATTGGCGACGAGGCTGTTAGCGAACTTACCACGATGGCGGTATATGGGAATATTGGAAATTTTGAGGAGTCTGTGGAGTCTTTTGAAGACTATTCAGATCGAATTGACGCTTTCCCGAGTGCTAGGCAAGCTAACTTGTTTTTGGCCAGTGTACGTCCGATGACGTATAAACTATTGAAAAACTTGTGTAGCCCAAATGCGCCGAATGTCTTATGCCATACAGCAAAAATATTGAAGTCTCCTTGCTCATTGGGAATAATTGCCAAAGAGCACTCCAACCAAAAGACGTGGTAGCAGGCGGTGAAGACGACCCATACGCTGTCCGTTCTGCTCTTGGATGGGGTATAGTAGGAAGGGTTTGCCGAACCACAGAGCAACATGCAACAAAGTAGGCGCTCAAGTCAACACCAAGTTCAAATTCCCTGAGTCGGCAAAGATGACTAGAGCTGATGATGCCTCTCGAGGTATGAATGGGAGTGAACCTGTCCAATGCCAGCGCTGGTCATCTGGACCAGACTTTTTTCAAGGAAAGGGATCATTCAGTGCTCCTGAGAAGATGAGTATGTCCAACCTGAATGCAAATGACCAAGCTACATCCCTAGCGACAAGGTCAGGGAAAGTAAACGATCTTCCAATGACTCGAATGGAACATGTATCAAGTTGGGAGCGTGTGATAAGAGTCATCGCTCTCTGTTTGCTATTCATCAAGCAAGCGAAAGAAAGATGTGGTACACCTAACGAATTGTGGTGCCAAGTTCACAATGTCTCCAACCAATTCTGGCAGACATGGAGGAGAAAGAAGCGGACCAATCCAAGTCGAAGAATTGATGAAGGCAATGTCATGATAGTGAAAGAGAGTTTCAAGAGGGCCGTTGTAAGTGGCAATTGGGATGTTTCGTAGAAGCGTCTAGGTGTCTGGACTCCTAGATATAAGCCTTTTAGAACACAAGAATGACTCACCAAAACTTGGAGATCATTCTGCAGCGTATAAAATGACCCATAAGAAAGCAAAATAATTCAGTTTGCAATAAGTTTCCAGTAAGAAAACTACTCTCAGCAGATTGAGGATATAGTCGAGAATCACATATAGTTTATCAAGCCAGTCATACAGTTTCAAGTGTTGAAACCTGCAGTCCAATTAAAAGTCATATGGAGATCTAAAGAAGTGCTTAAAGGAGCACTTTAAGCCGGTGCCGATCGTGGTTGCGGAACGTCACCAGTTTTGGACCACTAAGAAGTCTGTGGAGTCTTTTGAGGACTATTTAGACCGAATGGACGCTTTCCTGAGTGCTAATCAGATACTGACCGATATGCAAGCTAACTTGTTTTGGCCAGTGTTGGTCCAGTGACGTATAAACTGTTGAAAAACTTATGGAGCCCAAATGCGCCGAATACTAAGTCATATGGAGATCTAAAAAAGTGCTTAAAGGAGCACTTTAAGCCAGCGCCGATCATTATTAAGGAACGTCACAAGTTTTGGACCACTGAGGAGTCTGTGGAGTCTTTTGAGGAGTATTTAGATCAAATGGACGCTTTCCTGAGTACTAATCAGATACCGACTGATAGGCAAGCTAACCTGTTTTTGCCCAGTGTTGGTCCGGTGACGTATAAACTATTGAAAAACTTGTGTAGCCCAATTGCACCGAATACCAAGTCATATGGAGATCTAAAAAAGTGCTTAAAGGAGCACTTTAAGCCAGCGCCGATCATGCAGAACGTCGCAAGTTTTGGATTGCTCAACAGGGGGAGAGAGAGACTGTTGCCGATTTTATCGTCCTCCTAAAAAATCTGGCTTAAACCTACAGATTTGGTGCCTTTTTGATGGAGGATCTCCGAGACAGGCCTGTCTCTGGACTACACCAGAAGATATATTGTACACATAGACAGCTCTTCGCCATCCGGGAGTTGACTTTTGAAGATGCCAAACCTCGGTGCATTGCAGATGAAATGGCTGGTGCTGCCAATAAACAGCACATGGGGACGACTACCAGCTCGGATGTTCATCGCCTGGTTCCTCAGCGACGTAACCAGGGCAACCGACAACAACCTCGGAAGCCGTCTGGACCACCATCATCTGGGAGGACTTGGTGCAAGTGCTGTGGAGTCGACCATCATGCAGAGGGATGTTGTTTCAAAGATGCTATGTGTCACTAATGTAAGAAGAGAGGACACATTTGTTCAGTGTTACGAGTGAGGCCCCAGTTCAGAAGAAATCCGTATGTCTCCGACAGTGATATACAATCAGACTCTGAGGATGTAGATGAAGATTTGAGTTATGTAGAGGGCTTTGGATTGAACAATATAGATGAGGGTGAGTGCATTAACACTTCTTTCCCTTATGTTCCTGATGTAAATATAGCTAATGCATGTCTTAAGATGGAGATAACCACAGGTGCGGCTTGATCCATAGTGTCTGATATTGTATATCGTAGACAATCGTCTCAATATCCTGGTAACAAGACAAATGTTACTCTATGTAGTTATTCTAAACATGAAGTACCCCTTTTGGGATCAATATCAGTACCAGTAGTGTATAATGGGAGGGGGGGGGGGTCCTCTCATGCTAGAGCTTTTTGGTAACCTGCCTTGTTTGGTAGAGATTCTACAAGGTAAAGTTGGACTGGAAGAATATTTTTCAGGTTCATTATAAGGGTTGTAAGGACTTTTGGACTTTATTGTCTGTACCGCACTCATTTCTTTTTGTTCTGGTGGAATTTATGGGATAAACTTTCATTCTGAAAGATAAGAACTTGCTTCATTTGGCGTAGTACCCCACGGACACGTTATCCCCTCGCCTACGTCAATTTAGCCAATTTCAACATCAAATAATTATGCCTTATTCAAGATAGAAGACCAATAGGAGCAAAAGAAACGTCGCTCAATGGGTTGTCAGTGTCCAAATGATAGTGGCAGGAAGTGCTGACGTCAGAGTTAGCAACAAGGGTATGCAGAAGGAGTCATTGGCAACAGCGAGGGCTATAGATGAGTCCATTTCATAAGAGGCCCCAGGTTTTCCCCCCTGAAAATCGGGCTGTGCAACTACCTTGTGCTGTGTCTCAGCTTTCTGGTCTGATAGCAGAAACATTTTGAGAAAGATACAGGAATCATACCGGATTCATCAAGCAAGGGAATTACATCCTGACTTTAAAAATATACGTAGGATCGAAAGTATTCAAATGGGAAGCTCAGTATGAAATGCGATAAAGAAAGAAACTAAAATCCTTTCTCTACGAAAGAGCGGAATTTGTATCCTGTGCCTAGAAGTGCATAAGAATCCTAAGGAAAGACAAACTCAACAACAAGAAAAAGATCATTTCGAAGTGTGGTGAATTTGGCATCTTTAAGCAAAATAGTTATTGGTAAATTAGGATAATTCAGCACTAAGCTTCGGTTCAAATTGGGAAAAGTGTATCATAGTTTAGAGTTTCTGTGCAAATTCCATCCGCAAAAATTATAATAACGTAAAACCAACAAAAATGACAAAAATCAATGGACAACATACAAATTTTGCCAGGAAAGAGCAACAAAAATTGGAGCCTTAGTTGCCGGGGTAGTGTAACTCGGGCAAACAGAATTATAAAAAAAAAGAAGACCGACTTATTAGCGATCAAGCAAGAGGCATCATGTCAAGTTTGGTTGCTGGAAGACCAATATAAAGACATGACCCTGGTTTTTCTCACAACACATTTCCTACAGATGGGGTTGAACTGAATGTAACTTCCACTGATCTTAATTCAATATTATTATTAGTCAAATACTGCATGGGCATGTTATAATATCTGCACTGGATTTAGGCGGTGTGTATCTCGTGCATCAAGCCTAAGGAGCAAGTGATACATATAAAAGGCACACAGGTACAACAGATGCAGATAGATCATACAACAAATGAACGACAGTCCACCAAACACTCTCTAAGGTTTGGTTCTAAAAAGGGTGAATGTAGTTTTGATTTCTGTGGAATTGAAAACATGGAACAACCTATATCAGTGATAGGATATCCGGAATTTCTGATTAAAAATCGTATCACCCCTAATCGGACCAATTTCCCATAGAAATTACGAGAAATCCATAGTAGTTGGCATAATAATAATAATAATTAGATAATTTGTATAGCGCAGTCACTATATGGATATACTCTACTGCGCTGTGATGTTAGGGTCTGTGGATATTGTTACAAAAATAATGCATATATAGGTATCATTGAAAAGCTTCAAGAAATAAGTGAGTTTTCAACAAGTTTTTAAAAACATCTACAGATGGAGATGATCTTATTTCTATTGGCAATTTGTTTTGGAGCAGCACAGCTGAAGGCGCAGTCACCAAGTGTCTGTATCACATGAACTTCCCTGTATCACATGAACTTCGGTCCTTAATTTCTCTTGAATTATTCAAGCACAAGCTAAAGACATATCCGTTTACATGGCGAATCTAACAGTGAGTTTAGGAGATGCTAAAATAACATGAAGCGCATATAGCAGTTTGCCTGATTAAACGCTATATGAATGCCAATTGATCATTATTGTCATTATTACTCATGTATGCAAAAAGCAAATCCATTGTAGTTCAAAAACTAAAAAGAAATCTTCTAACTATGCAAATTATTAGTTTACAAAAAGAAATGTTGAATAGTACTATGTAATATTGCACAAAAATTGATTAGGCTCTTGAAACCAATCGCTAGAATTTCGAAGTGAGTTGTATTCATCACATGTATGATTAATGTTTGCAAAACACACGACATTTGTTATTTCAAAACTACACATATCAAATTTTTTCTTTTGACTGACAACAGTATAACATGAATGACAAAAAATACTTTGTAAAGAACGCTTCATGACCATGTTACTCATCATTCAACCTTGACTTGGGACCCAGCTGTCCATTACGGATATTTTTTTTTTAACTTTTACCCTCCTCGGAAAATCTCTGCATTCACCAGCTCTGCCTCGGATCTGATGCTGAAGCCTGCACAGGTGAGCTACATTCTCCCTGAAGCTCTCCATCTACTTCCAGTCGACTTTCATCACGATTTGCCAGATATCATTCCTCCGTCTCTTCCACTTTATGGCGCTGGCTTATCCTGATGCGGCACTCGTAGTCATTCACCAAAAAACACCAGAGATGATTCATCCAGCTCTTCCACCTATGATGCTAGGCTCTCCCAATTCAGTCATCATACATGAAGATTTGCCAGATGTCTTTCCTTCTGGCTCTACCATGTATCGTCCATCAGTCTCCATCCTCATCGCTACTACTCCATGTATCAGCTGTAGCATTGATTTGGACAGGATCAACCTTTTCCATCTCCGGTACACGATCCTGAAAAAAAATCAAGCATTTTGATTAAAGCTAAGAACAAATAACTTTACTTTTGAAAATAAGCGGTTATAAGTGATCTTATGTTACTCCCAGAATTTTAACACTTCATATAACATCTCGTTTTGAAACTTTCATTCAAATCCATACTGATCACACAAAGGAAGCGGGCACATGTGAAATTTCTTTGAATGAAAAGACTGTTTGGGGAAATGAAAACTTACTGCTCTTTTAGGAGGTGGCTCTTCAAAGTGGATATGGTCCAGATCTGGCTCCCAGATGAGGATGTTACTGTCATTGCCTCCACTGTACACCTCCTGGTGAAAGTGAAAACAGAAAGGAAACACTTTCAATTCATATATACTTGGATAATGGTGATGGTGATGATGATGATGATGATGATGACAATGGTGATGATAATGATGAATATGATAAAGATCTGGATCTCAGATGAGGATGTTGCTGTCGTTGCCTCGACTGTAAACCTCCTGGTGAAAGTGAAAACAGAAAGGAAACACTTTCAATTCATAAATACTTGGATAATGATGATGGTGATGATGATGATAATGATAATGATGATGGTGATGATAATAATGATGATGGTGATGATAATGATGATGATGATGATGAATATGATAAAGATCTGGATCCCATATGAGGATGTTACTGTCATTGCCTCCACAGTACACTTCCAAGTGAAAGTGAAAATAGTAGTGAAACACTATCAATTCATATATACTTGGATAATGGTGATGGTGATGATGATGATGATGATGATGATGATAATGATGATGATGGTGATGAATATGATACATTATAAGATGGCTTAGACAGTTTCAGTCAGCTGATTGGTCTAATCGTACCACGTGATCATTCGCCTCCGGCTCGTGCGCAGTGCGCATGCTCAGAAGAAACCTCGATGCAGTGCACATTCGCTATACAACTCCGTGTCATGCGATAATCCTATAGATCTGGATCCAATATGAGGATGTTACTGTCATTGCCTCCACCTCCTGGCGAAAGTGAAAACAGAAAGGAAACACTTTCAATTCATATATACTTGGATAATGATAAGGATGATGATGATGATGATGATGACGGTAGTGGTGATGATGATCATGATGATGATGATGACGGTGGTGGTGATGATGATGATAATGATGATGATGATGATGATTAATATGATAAAGATCTGGATCCCATATGAGGATGTTACTGTCATTGCCTCCACAGTACACTCCCAAGTGAAAGTGAAAACAGAAAGGAAACACTTTCAATTGATATATACTTGGATAATGATGATGATGATGATGATGATGACGGTGGTGGTGGTGATGATGATGATGATGATGATGACGGTGGTTGTGATGATGATGATGATGATGATGATGACGGTGGTGGTGATGATGATGATAATGATGATGATGATGATGATGATCATGATCATGATGAATATGATAAAGATCTGGATCTCATATGAGGATGTTACTGTCATTGCCTCCACAGTACACTTCCAAGTGAAAGTGAAAATAGTAGTGAAACACTATCAATTCATATATACTTGGATAAGGGAGGTGCTGATAATAATGATGGTGATGATTATGATGATGACGGTGGTGGTGATGATGATGATGGTGATGGCAATGATGAGGACGATGATAATGATGATGATGATAAAGATGATAGTTTTGAAGGGTGGCAGTGATGATTATGGTAATTATAACGTTGGTAGTGGTGATGTTGATGATGACAAAGAAGAAGATGATGATGATAACGTACTAATTATCTTTTAAATTCTGAAAGACTGATGACACAGCAAAATGAAAGGAGGGAAGACAATACAATCCCATTGACTTGCATTGTACAATTATCATGAAAATAAATGTATTTAATGAAAACATCAGTTTGTGGTGCAAGCATGCATTATTTGAAATGCATGACAGCTTTATCCAGAGCTGCCAACCGAAATCCGTATTTTTCTCTTATTTTACTTGCTTTTGGAGTACATTATCATTTGGCAATCAGTAATTAAGGAAGACATTGTTATGTCCACAATACCACCTTTTTGTCTCCTTGAATCAATGGCATCAGCTGGAAAGCATCTGGAANTCCTGATTAAACGCTATATGAATGCCAATTGATCATTATTGTCATTATTACTCATGTATGTAAGAAGCAAATCCATTATAGTTAAAAAACTAAAAAAACATCTTGTAACTATGAAATTTATTAGTTTACAAAAAGAAATGTTGAATAGTACTATGTAATATTGCACAAAAATTGATTAGGCTCTTGAAACCAATCGCTAGAATTTCGAAGTGAGTTGTATTCATCACATGTATGATTAATGTTTGCAAAACACACGACATTTGTTATTTCAAAACTACACATATCAAATTTTTTCTTTTGACTGACAACAGTATAACATGAATGACAAAAAATACTTTGTAAAGAAAGCTTCATGACCAGGTTACTCATCATTCAACCTTGACTTGGGACCCAGCTGTCCATTACGGATATTTTTTTTTTAACTTTTACCCTCCTCGGAAAATCTCTGCATTCACCAGCTCTGCCTCGGATCTGATGCTGAAGCCTGCACAGGTGAGCTACATTCTCCCTGAAGCTCTCCATCTACTTCCAGTCGACTTTCATCACGATTTGCCAGATATCATTCCTCCGTCTCTTCCACTTTATGGCGCTGGCTTATCCTGATGCGGCACTCGTAGTCATTCACCAAAAAACACCAGAGATGATTCATCCAGCTCTTCCACCTATGATGCTAGGCTCTCCCAATTCAGTCATCATACATGAAGATTTGCCAGATGTCTTTCCTTCTGGCTCTACCATTTATCGTCCATCAGTCCCCATCCTCATCACTGCTACTCCATGTATCAGCTGTTGCATTGATCTGAACAGGATCAACCTTTTCCATCTCCGGTACACGATCCTGAAAAAGAAATTCAAGCATTTTGAGTAAAGCTAAGAACAAAGAACTTTACTTTTGAAAATAAGTGGTTTTAAATGATCTTATGATACTCACGGATTTGAAATGATTTTAATCTTCGTAAGAAATCATCTATTTTTGAAACCTTCATTCAAATTGATACTGATCCCACAAAAGAAGCATGCATATGTGAAATTTCTTTGAATAAAAAGATTGTTTGAATGAAAAGATTATTTGAAGAAAGGAAGACTTACTGCTCTTTTCTGAGGTGGCTCTTCGAAATGTATATGGTCAAGATCTGGCTCCCAAATGAGGATGTTGCTGTCATTTCCTCCACTGTACACCTCCTGTAAAATTTGAAAATACGAAATATAGTAAAATGAAATATTCTATGGTGGTAATAATGATGATGATGATTAAAGTTAGAGGCAAACCTCCCAAATTTTCAGACTGAAAAAATGATTCATTACTAGCAAAAAGAGGGAAGGGTAGAAAAAAAAAGGTGATCGAAAGAATTCCAATATGATTATATCATGGAAACTAATACATTAAATGAATACATTTTTACTGATCAAATTTCATATTCAGTAAACCAACATCATAATTTTTGGGAAATCTGTGTTGGATTTCCACCATTTCAAGAAAAGATTTCCCTGTATATTCCTTAATGGCATGATGAATAGATTATGATAATTATTTTTAATTATTTTCAGCTTAAAGTTGTGTAAATTTCCAATAAACAATATTAGTCTAATATAGATTTTGGGAGGGAAAGGATTTGTGACTTAGAGTAAAACCTGCCAAGTTATCTCAATGGTGATGAATGCATTGATTTTCACAATATTTTTCCCGAAATGCTTCGAATGCTAATTCGCTGCACCAGCAATGACCAATAACTTGCACTAGTAGTTAAACAATGTAATTTGGTCGGCAATGACTTTCTTTGCCCATCTATGGAACACAATTGGTAGTCAACAAGTACATATTCAAAAGCAGTTAAAGGTATGTACAGGACCACCATACCTGGTATAGAGGATGGAAGACACAGCAATTCACATTGTTGTAATGACCCTTCATGGTGATGTCTGTATCTCCACTGAACGCATCAAGCATCTCGATATCACTGCCACTGGGAACGAAGACTACGTCAGGATTAACACCGGTGGAGACACAAATCTCAACACACTTTCGCATGTTGTTTGAGACTCTACCATAGTTGATCTGTAGGGAAAAAAAGTATATACATGATTAAAAATAATAGAGGCACTACATATTTTCAACATCTTTTGAGTTGTCCACCTGTCTGCTCAAATATATCTCAATATCACTGCTGCTAGGCATTAACACTACACTTGGATGAATTACATGAGTACATATGCAGATTTCAACGCACTTGTTGTTCTGTGGGAATGAGAACTACACTGTAGTTAAAGGGGATTGAAACCCAAAAAATATATTGACTTATTTCAGTAGGTGTAATATTTATCGATTTAATGGAATATGTTATTGTACAAGAAAAGGCAGCATAAGGAGATAAATTTTCATTTTC
>BQKZ01000152.1:137871-148199 GCA_036244855.1 Temnopleurus reevesii | reverse complement strand
ACACAACATGGTGCAACCGCAAATCGTTTTTGAACATTGATATTTATATCCAACGAGATCAATATCAAGTTAAGATTATTGTATATTGTGATATATTTTATTAATGAATTGCATAGGGGTATCGGATCAGGAAGGAGGGATGCTGAAGTACAGTGGCCACCATGTTAATGATGCTTAGAGGGCAGAGTGACAGAGCCCCTTTCACTTTTCCCACAATCAAATAAAGATGTAACCCCAATTTGGTCATTTAAAAAAAAATTTGTGTTATAAGAGTTTGCTCCACATTGCTTGGTCTACGAAAATTAATATCATAAGGATAATTTAGTTTTTTCATCATTTGACATCATCGTACAGTCAAACATCGTTATAATGAGGTCCTTAGGACCAGGGAAATTATCTCTTTATATCGAAACCTTGTTATTTCTGGGCCAAAATACACTAAAATACAAAAAGATGGGACAAGGAAAACAACCATGTTATAACGAGATCTCGTTATATCAGGAGGCCATTGCATGAAACTTTGTCAGCAACAAAATTAGTCAGCGGAGACAAATCCAGTGAAATCCTTGATTCTGATTGGCTTAAAATCACTGTCGCTGACTGTTGTTATAGCAACCGTCACAAAATCTGCTCTTGTCGCACTGACTAATTTTTATGAAATGGCCCCCAGTTCTCTTTATAATAAGGTTGGACTTTATTTATATGAAGGGTCATATTTTTGCCTATTTACATACAAAAACTTCATTTTCACCACAAATGGAGTTACCTCTCTCTGGAACTAGAGAGATGAGAGTGTTCTGTTCTTGTGAGAAATCACCTCCAACCCCTTCTTCTCCTTTGAATTAAAAATATTCTATGTGTGTGTGTATGTACAAGTACTGCATTTTACAATTAATTTTCTGCTTCTTTCTTTTTAACCAGGCCATGCATCAGCTCCACTGTATGAGAAGATTGATTCTGGATCAGAAGCAGTCAGTACGGGGAAGGAGTTTGAACCGGCGGCGTGGAAGCCATCAAAAACATGACGAAACATTCCGTCTCTCCATGACAAGGGTTGCTTTCGATCATCCCTGTTATCCATGCTTTGGACTAAATGACATTGTCAGAAGAGGAGCAAAATTGATATGGAAGCAGGTTGAATGGTGCTTTGAGTGAAGTTGATCTCTTTTTTTACATTATCTTGCTACATGTAATTATGATGAAATAGCAAGATTATGTCCATCAAAAGCATACTTCTGCAATATCTTTCTGATGAAGACATCAATGACCATTTTCAAGTGTATTTTTTTTCGACAAACTGGCGCGTGTAAATCGGAATTGGATTATCGAGAAGGGTAGAACTCTATGCATTTCTGGACCTAGAGAAATGTATTGAAAAAATTAAAGAAAACTTCCAAGATGTTTTGAGTCAACAGAGTGTACATGAACTATCACTTAGACCCTGGTTACACAGAACAGGCTAACCCATACCTGGCCTAGTATGGGCCGGTCCGTTTTGCCTGGTTACACAGCTAGACCAGGATCAGCTCTGGGCTAGCCCGGTCTCGCTTTGTAACTGGGGGTAGACCGATGGGCCCGCTATTTGCCAGACCCACTTTCCTATCTCGACTGTGCTCGTTTTGAACGTGATAAAGTTGTGGCGCTTTCCATGTAAACAATTGGCAGTTCGAACACAATAGAAAATCTGTCAACATATCCACAACAAAAAAACGCAAATAGCGGGCCCATCAGTCTAACACCAGTTACACAGCAAGACCGAGCTAGCCCGAAGCTGACCCTGGTCGATCCCAATAGGTGGACCGAAAACGGACTCGCTTAGGTTGGGGTAAGGTCCCTTTGGAGCAGTTAGACAGCAGGCCTAGGGTTGACCCTGGTCTAGCCTAGGCTAGCCCTAGACTTGCTGTCTAATCGGGGTCTTTGATACAGTTTATAGTTCCAGATAGTTATTATATTAATGAATATGGGTAAGAGCTTACATAGACATATATGCATGTGCTGATGTATAGTTTTATGTTCATTTCATTATTGCATAAAATCATGATATATCTATCAATTTGCATTGTCCTTTTCTTCCTTGTATGAAAATTAACCAGAGAATGTAAATGAAATGAATAAATATTGGATCCTTAGAATTCACTATGAATATGGGGCTCACAGGCAATTACTCTGAAAGTATTACAAAGATGAAATTTTAGAATGCAGGTGTCAAATCTGTAATATTTAACAAGTTATTCATGCCTGTCGGATTTAAGGTACAGTGGAACCTCATTATAAAGAGGTCGGATATAGCGAGATACCTGTAATAACAAGGTGAATTTTTTGGTCCCAGCTCTTTATAGTGCTCTGTTTTTTGCCCCGATATAGTGATGAACCTGATACAGTCTAACCTCGTTATAACAAGGTCGTTGGGACCAGAGGAACTCCCTCTTTATATTGAAACCTTGTTATATCAGGGTCAAAATACAATAGAATACAAACAGATGGGACCAGGAAAATTACCTTGTTATAACGAGAGCTCGTTATATCAGTGCTCTTTATAACGAGGTTTGACTGTACTGTATAACAAGGTAATTTTCATGGTCCCAAGAACCTCGTTTTAAAGAGGTTTCACTCTGTTGCAGTTTAGTTGTTGAAGGAGAACCCAATCCTGGAGTTATTGTACTGTCAATGGATGAATAAAATGAAAAGGAAGATGAACAAACTGAAAATTTTAGCCAAATCAGAGAATCTGTTGAAAAGTTATGAATTTTCAAAACCTCATAACATTTTGCTCAGTGATACTGATATTTAGAATATTATAAAGTATGTAGAGAGTAGATAAACGTGAGAGATAGACAGAAGAAAAGATGGATGGGTTGTTACTCTAGAGGAATGTGTGTGTTATAAATGTGAGAGTGAGAGAGGGGGAAGAGAGAGAGTGGAGAGAGAGAGAGAGAGAGAGAGCGAAAAGAGAGGGAAAGACAGAGAGAGAGGGAGAGACATAGAGGGAGATACAGATATAGAAGAGAGAAAGGAGAGAGAGAGAGGGAAGATAGAGACATAGAAAAGGATGGAGATAGCAAGGGAGCATGTGGAAATACAGTCAAACCTCATTATATCAGGGCCAAAATACCATAAACTACAAAGAGATACAACCCCGAAAACGACCTTGTTTTATAACGAGGTTGTACTGTACATGTATAATTATTTGGATTTGATGGAATAGAATATAGGGGGCAACCTCATTCGTGCTGTATTGATCAATTTTGTTACAAATAATATAAGTGATTTTAGCTTTGCGGATATGGAATGAGGCAATTTGGCATATCAAGCATTTTAAAAAAATTTGATAAAACCAGATGTATCACAATAAAATGACATGACCCAAAAGAACCTTAATGTCATGTACATACATGTCTAGGAAACAAAAATGTTGATATAAAATGATTATCAGCACATGTATTTTTTTAACATTGCACTACAGCATCAGACACTTGAACTGTATGGTAAATTTGATGTGTTGTTTATTGCTGTAATAAATTGATTACAATTTCACAAACAATTTATAAAATGCACATGTACAAAATTGCAATTACAGAGAAAACATCCAGAGGATTGTGGCGATGTCACATAAATATTGTACATGTAGAGTGGAAACCAAGTATTACAGGGTTCTTGGGGGAAAACATCGAGAATTTTGTAAAAATCAGATAGTGAAGAATAAAGGAATAAACAAAAATATGTTTTCATGAATACACAAGAACAGAAAAACTATAGGCATAAATATTCAGAATTGAATGAGAAAGGCCTTTAAATCTAAATTCATCATCACTACCTTTTACATGTAATATCGGGAATCTTTAAAATCAGACCTCACTGTACTAGGTTTCCAGTGTACCCATAACCCAAGATTCATTAAAAAAACAATCTTTTTGAATATACAGTCAAACCTCGTTATAACGAGGCCCTTGGGACCAGAGAAATTATCTCTTTATATCGAAACCTTGTTATATCAGGGCCACAATAAAATAAAATACAAAGATATAAGACCCTGAAAACTACCTTGTTGTAATGATAAAGATCTCCTGATGTAATGTAATGATAATGTAATGATAATGATAATGAGATCTCGTAATATCAGTGCTCTTTATAACGAGGTATGACTGTACTACTGTAAATTATTTTTTAGATTTTAGCACTTTTCGCAATTCAATTTGAATTATTGCCTGAACAATGACTGATAGAGATGTGTATTCAGAGAAATAACGACGAGGCGTACATATACACTGACACTGTACACAAAGCTTTTACAGATGACATATCTCACTCACAAAAGAAATTAATAGTCAATACACAAAGACAATAACAACATGNATATATATATATATATATATATATATATGTCTAGGAAACAAAATTGTGGAGATAAAATGATTTGTTTAATTATCAGCACGTGTATTTCTAACACTACACTACAACATCAGACATTTACAGTGTATGATAAATTTGATGTGTTGTTTATTGCTGTAATAAATTGATTACAATTTCACATACAATTTATAAAATGCACATGTACAAAATCACAATTACAGAGAAAACATTAAGAGGATTGTGGACATGTCACATGAACATTATAGATGTAGAGTTGAAACCAAGTAAAATGAGGGTGTACAGGGAAAACATACATATCAAGAATTTTGTTATACATGTTCCCGGTTGGCGGAAAAATATAGGATTAAAACAAATGTTTTCATGAATAAAGCATGACCAGTTAAAGTAATATCAGGAATCTTTAAAATAAGACCTCGATACATGTACTAACTTTTCAGTGTACTCATAACCCCAGATTCATTAAAAAACAATCTTTTTTTCAATTTAAATATAATACACTGTACTGTAAATCATCATTTATATTTTAGCACTTTGTGCAGTTCAATTTGAATTATCGTTTGAACAATGACTGATAGAGATGTGCATTCAGAGAAATAATGAAAAGGCGTACATATACACTGACACTGTACACATAGTTTTAACAGATGACACATCTCACTCACAAAAGAAATGGAAAAGTCAATACACAAAGACAATAACGACATGTAGCAAAGAAGGTTATGTTAAGACAACACACACTGCATACAATTATTTTCTTTATAATTACAACCAGGATATTAGGTCTTGTAATCAATATTTTTCGTTGGTTTATTTCTAAATCTGACAGATCGCCTTTCGTTCTATTTCCTGGTTTGAATAACAACTATTTTTTTGGTGTGTGTAACATACAAATTTTGCAAAGTTAGGACAGCGACATGTGTCCAGTTACACTAACTTGAATAATTGGCAAGTGTTTTATGGTCATTATCAACTGCACAATAAAATTGATTTACGCTCAACTCTATATAATTTTCGATACAAACAGGCTATCTTTGTATTCAGGCCTTGGGTTATCAACTCCTTCAAAATCATGATTTATTATTTTTCTCTTCTTACAAAATTCAATGAATGTTTTTATTTCATAATAAGAAGTCTTTGGAAACTAAATTTACATTCCCGGGTATATGGAGTATGTAGTGTAAATTTAAAAACCTATTTATACATGAAAGTGTCTTATGAAAATATTGTGTCCTTTGCAGCTTTAGACATGATTTGGCAAGTTAGAATATGGACCTTTCCATTTCAAGAAGTTAACTGTAGAATGAAGGATCCAGAAAGATATCTACTTGACTCTGACATGTTACAAAAATATCAATTTTAGACTGCAAATATTTCAGATTTTACACAAGTACACTGTCATATTGGCAAACTCCATATTTATTTGTATTCTTTTAGTACAAAAAAAAAATAAAAATAAAAATCCACATGAAATTGGAACAATTAAAATTGTTTTGTATCTTGAAACATGTTACACACTGTACAACTGTCCAATTTATAACAACTTTTCAAGAGTGCCCAATATCTAGAATGATTAATCAGATAAAGTTACTATATTCCAAGGGCAATCCCTCATGCAGATGCCCCAACGATCCAGAATGTTTTTTTTTTTTCAATTCAGAAATACTTAATCAAAAAATCATTCCATCTTCAATTTTTTTTTCCCTTCTAAAGTTCTAAAATATGTATATTCCACTTCAACATAAAAAGAACTTTCCAGACTACAGATTGTTTTGTAATTGTGAACTTTATCTTGGAAGAAATTTGTAATGCAGGATTTCTCAGTAATTAAAGCACAATTACCAAATTGTCTGGGACCAAACAGAGTAATTGTAATATGTTCTGAGATCAACAGATTCCCCAATGTTCCACAAATAGGAGTGCTCATAATAACCCAAATATGTATTGCACATCAAAGAGACAGAATGGCCGGATCAGATGTAATCTTAATTCTACATCCTTGGAGTTTACAATTTTAGAAATGGTTGAACGTGAAAAGGTAGAGTAATCAGATAGGATGTTTTATCACCCAAAATCCATGTGACTTCAATTTCTTAATTGATTCATAGAAGTTCTTATGATAACAAAAAGCATATTTTACAGTGAAACTCATGTAATGCACAAGAAGAAAGTGAAATCTAAGACCTCCACTATCCAAATACAGTCCAACCTCGTTATAAAGAGCAATGATATAACAAGATTTTGTTAGAAGAAAATAGTTTTCCTGGTCCCATCTCTTTGTATTATATTGTATTTTGGCCCTGATATAACAAGGTTTTGATATAAAGAGATAAAATCTCTGGTCCCAAAGGCCTCGTTATAATGAGGTTTGACTGTGCAATACAAAAACAAGATGGAGATAGCTAAAAACCAACAAAGCCAGGTACTGAAAGTGGAGTGGATGAAGATGTTGGACAAAGTAAATAATTCCCATTCAAGCTTTCACATACAACAGCTTGTACAAAGATAATCTAGCTTCCCTATTCATTCAGAAAACAGGTGTGAGACCTGTTAGATATTTCTTTGCAGCATAAGAGAATAGGGAAATTCTCTTCTTTTCTTGGAGCTACTGCTAAGTATTGAATGGGGAGCTGTTCACATGTACTTTGGTCCAATTTCATTATCCTTTCTGCTCACTGTACATCTGTTGTGACATTCTTTCTAGCTGTTCTACCATTCATTCCTGGTACAAAACATTAGAAATTAGTGGACTTGTAAGTTACCCATTTCCTCACCTGGCATCACAAATTTGTAGTTGAATTTGGTTTAAAAAGATAGGATGAATTGATGATTGATCTAGAAGTTTTTAATACACTGGAACTGCCTACAAACTTTCTTGTAACAAAGTTGTTTTTCAGGACTTATCTCTTTGTTGTGTGTAATTTTGCCATTCTGTAACAAGTTTCCAATATAGAGAGGTAATTTCTCTGGTCCTAGCTACCTCACTATAAAGAGGTTCCACTGTATGTATAATTGCAAAAAATTGCACTGTACTACTACAGCAATCTCCGAGCATATTGTAGTTCTACTTCTAATTTAGTGACAGCTTGTATTGTTCAGTAGTCATGTACAATCCCCAGTCCAGAAAAAAAAATTGCTTGCTGCATATATTTAATTGAATTTCAGCTGATTACCTCTTAAATATATTTTGTAACATATTAATAAATCTGTTAGCATTTTTTTAATTTTCTTTAATCTTATCAATGTCTCATGACGGTAAGGATTATCAAGAAATCAATCAATCTCCTGGTCGCTCTCTACAAATTTCTTCAAAAATTTAGTCCTCTACTCAAAGGTGTGCATAAAATGTGAGATTATATGGTTCATTTATAATTAGGTTTATAATAATGTTTATTCTGACATTGCCTTGCACTTGTTATCCTGCAGCACATTGAGTGCTACATGTCCGCAATGAAGCATTCCGAGAACTTGAGATTTATCAGTGTTGGTGTTAATGCAGCTAGATGATTTTACCAATAGCACTTTCAAATCTGGATAATCATAGCAGGTGGGAATTGCTCCTTTTTTCCTCTAGTATCCTTCTGACTAGCAATAGCCGCAAAGTTCATTACTCATTCAAATCTTGATTAAATTAAATGCTCTTCTCCCTAATCAAGCAAACCCAAGTCTAATCAAATGGGTCTCGCACCGCAAACGGCAATGGAGTCTTTCTGATCTATAATGCCTCTAATTGATCATCAATCTGTTTTCTTTGATCGATTACTCCTTCCGCCTCCACGCGCCCTGGCGATGTTGGAGTCTCGTTTGGCTTTCCGCTTCTTCTCCTTCTCCTTCTTCTCAATGTCTTTGTAGAGGATGTAAGATAGAATGCCGCTGAGGATGAACAGAGGTGTGAGGAACATGAAGATGGTGGAGATGAAGCCCCATGGATCCTTTGCTGCCCACATGATGATGTTCTTCTCGATCCAATACTTCCAGGAGCCATCATCCTCGCCTAAAGGATCCTTGAAAGGTGGCTCCTCGTCACTGGCCATTATGCCTCTCTAAATGCAAAAGACAAACCAAGAATAAAAATACAGGGCATGATCAAATATAATATACTTTCTAAGGCCATTTTATTTTTGAATGGTACTCATAAAATAATCAAAAAGATTTATATATTTTACATCAAGTTAAACCTTCAATTAGCATCTACTTTGCAAATTAAATCCTCCCACTCCCAGTTGTGTAGTCTCACTTGTTACTCCTTAGATGCTGCTTCATACAACATAACATAGCCATGGCATAGGCTAGGCTGACCTCAATTTAAATAGTTTTGACTTTTCATCTGAACAAAATTATTCATTAATGTTTATAAAAATTATAAGATGACAAACTACTTCCAGAAGTCAGAATGAGAAATGGACCCCAAACTTTTCAATGTGATATTCATTTTCAAGACTGTGTAGACAAAATGCACTACGTGAATGCCAAATACATGTAGGGACTTTTGCATCCTCCGCTCACCGGCACCTCACTGAATTTGAAGTGAATAATATGGCCTTTTTTTGTTTCAGAAGTAACATGATCATGATAGGCACACATGATTATCAGTATATGGGACAAAGCAAATTTTTATACAAAAGAGAAATATCGGTATACAATAAATGAACACAACGTGATACTTTAAATATGGCGCTTATAAATTTACTTATGAATCATATATTACCTTGATCTTTTATTGGCGATAAAAATAACCACTAATGATGGAAAAAATTCCAAAGTTCAGAGGTAGCAAAAACGGTCGACCGAGTAAATCTGCGTATTTGTTTAGCGCGCCCTCTAGCGATTTGTAATGTGAAAACTATTTTATTATCATAATTATAATTATAGCGAGACGTCTCAATGTCCAATAACTTTCTATCAATGATTATTGCATTAAAAGCTTATAATTGGTATTTTTTTATCCTCTACTCATTTTTTTTTAAATTATTTTCTCTAAATTATTGAATCTCGTGTAATGAATCACATAGCCAATAGACACCTCAACAAAAAAGTTTGAAGTAAGATAAAAATCGACTCGAATATTATTATGATTTAGAGTGTGAAAAAAAATAAATTAATGTACGAGAATTTAACACATAACCCAGTAGCATGACTTTAATTTCTACCATGGCTAACAAATTATTTTGGTTCGGGTAATATCAGCTCACACAATTTCCTCTTGAAGTTGCTTATTCCACGTTATCGTGGTTCATGGCCGTCGTAGTTGGGGGCTTTAGACGCAGCCCTCCAGGTACAGATTTTGTGGATGCGAAAGGTACGCCCCCATAATCCGGATGTATCCTCTCCTTTAAAAAATATATATATTATTGGCCAATTGTCAATTAGTCGGCAGAAAAAAAGTGGGGGCCCAAAATTTAGTGACGGCCCATGGGATTTTATCATAATTAGCTCTCCCGTACGATTTCTAATGTATGTAATCACGGATTGGGGTCATGCAATCAAGATCTTAAGATCTTTTAATCTTGATCCCCACCCGTATTTGCATTCTTCTACTTTTTTTGCTATGTATTTTCTATTTTGTACATGTTTGTATTTTTTTTAATGCATTTTATGAGTGAAATAAATATTGAATTGAATTGAAATTGAATTGAATAAACAATCGGAGAGCAAAACAAAAAAAGTTTGAGGAAAATCGGACAACTAATAATAAAGTTATGTATTTTTAAACATTAGAAAAAACAGGCAATTAAATCAGTGTAAATTTCCAGGCATGTTGCCAATTTGATGACGTCACGGGTGCACAACTGACCATTCATCCTATTTATATTTATAGTGCAAAATTCATCATTTTTACAGAAAGACACAAAATTTGTATTTATGTAAACATGCAAATATGGGAGCTACATACCTATCATGAAAATATACTACAGTTAAACTTGCGATGAAATCTTATTTGGGGGGGGGGGGGGGGAAAA